>BQNB010127972.1:0-19353 GCA_026074375.1 Tanacetum coccineum | reverse complement strand
CGTGTATTAACGTGTGTGCCCCCAATAGGCTCACTTATATTCGTAACGTATTCGTGTTCTTCGACTGCCATAATCCAACAATTCTAAAAAATACAAATGATATGTTAACCCTCACTCACCTAAGATATCACATTTTATATTAAGTGTTTTTTCCCAATAACTTTGTGAAAAAAGATCGGGCGGCCGTATATCTACGTGGGATCCCAATAACTTTGTGTAAGAAGATTTTTGATGCGATGAAGCGTTCATTATTGTTAAAGGAAAATGGAAGAACACGATAGGAGATTGTTTCATGGTCAATATTTACGGCCCCCACGATCCTTTGGCCAAATCCATGCTCTGGAATAGAATTAGTGCTTTCATGCACTCTAACAGGGCAAATACATCCTATTTGGAGATATGAACAAAGTTCGAAATGATCAAGAGCATTGTGGTTCCATTTTTTCTCGTAGTGAGGCTGACATTTTCAATTTGTTCATCACCAATGCAAACCTTATTGATCTTCCTTTGGGAGGTCACTGTTTCACATGGATGAACAAGCAAGGTACGAAGCTTAGTAAATTGGATCGCTTTCTTATATCCGAAGAAGTCATTAATTCGTCCCCTGATATTCGTATTACGGCTCTCGATCGGCTATGGTCCGACCACAATCCCATTTTGCTTCACTGTAACAAGCATGACTTCGGCCCAACTCCTTTCAAAATCTATCACTCATGGTTTCATCGCAAGACGGAACCGTCACTGTTGGCTCGTTGCGACACCACATCGATGACCATGTGCTACCCTCGTTGGAATTTAAAACGCTTTGAATAAGTCCCTCCCCCGCAAAGTCAATATATTCATGTGGCGATTAAATTTAGGTAGGCTCCCTCACCGTCTTAACCTTTCAACTAGAGGTATCGAGATCCCGGAAATCTCTTGTCCTTCTTGTAACGGTAACGTGGAATCTAATTGCCATATTTTTTTCGATTGTTCTATTGCTAAAGAGGTTTGGAAATGCATTAGAAGGTGTTGTGAAGATATTTTCCCCTCCTTTTAACTCAAATAATCACCTGTTGGATTGGTTGTCTTCATGGCATGCTTCTCGAGATGCAAATAATCGTTTATATATTATCTTCACGGCTTCTCTTTGGCTCATTTGGCGGTACCGTAATAGTGTCATTTTTAACTCTAACTCCTTGAGGAAAAGTGACATTTTTGATTTTATTCGTTTGTATTCTTTTAATTGACTTAAGCATAGAGGTAGATTGTCTAGTAGCTGGAATGATTGGCTTAAATTTCCTTTGTAATCTCTAGCGCCTTGCTAGTTTCTAATAATATTTGCCTGCCGTTCAAAGTAAACCATCATCCATCAGTCCTTTTGTACCATCCGCTCCTTTTGTACTAATTCATCATCTTCACCATATGTACCCAACAACTCCTTTTGTACAAATTCACCATCTCCACCATACGGCTCATTACTCTCATGTACCAAACATTTTATCTTGTGTACAAAGTTCACCAAGTCCACGTCCTTCGATATCCACGCTCCGTCCCATCCAAGCTGATAATCATATACCTGAGATAAACATGCTAAAACGTCAACAAAAAAATGTTGTGTGATCATAGAGTTTATAAGCAATCATTTTGAACACAAGACTAGCAAAAATTTAGCTCATATAAACAATCACAACGAGGCTAGAGCAACGACCGATCCTTAACCATGTCCAACCTGGAGTGATAGTGCTACACATCCACTATAAATAATATGTCCCGTATTTTGCCCTCGCAGGTACACACGCCAGGACAGGTCGTTAGGCCAAATAAATTATTATTATTGCATCAGCGTTCACCGATTAGCGGTGATTGACGGTTCATGAAGGAAGCGGACCACAACATAAATCTATAGCAACGTTCACCATATAAAAATCACCTGTGTTCGATTTTCTAAAAACAAGCATGTATCTCCCCCGCGGGTTTTCAAAACATAAAAAGAATTAAATGCGAGGCTATAAACTCACCTTGAGCAATATGATAATAGATAGCGAGATGAAACCATCGAGAGACCGAGATACGACAACGAGAATTAAAGCGTCGAAAAACCGAGTAAAACTCTGAAAGTAACCTAAAAATAAAGTCGCGACTTAGAATATAAAAATATATTACGCGATAAATATAAATAAGTTTTATATAAATATTTTCATAAAGTGTTTAGCATTGTACATTAAATTTTATGTTTTTATAAAAATAATTAGGCCCAAATTATAAATTCTCAAATAAATACTTAAGCCCAAAATACAATATCGAAATGTAACCCAAAACAATTATTCATATTTTAAATATCTTAACCATACATATGCATGATTCTTTACAAATTATTCAAGCCATCAAAACTAAAACATGATTATATTCGTATTAACTCAACTAGTTGACGCTAATACAAAGTTAGAGGTGAGTTATTTTGCATACTAGTTTCTCCCTGCATACCAAGGGACAAATCTTGACCATTCATTTCATTAGATTAAAAAGACATGATTTAAGATTAAAAAAAACATGGAGGTCCAAAAGTGAAATTTCTATATACTTCACTCGTCACTCCCTCATTATTTGTATGTATGGCATTATCTTGTCCAAATTGCAATTAATTGATTTTTTTTTGACATATTAGTTCGTAGCTTTTAGTTCTTTACGTTTTTAGTTCTTTATACGTTTATTTACTTTTCGTTTGTTTTTTACGTTTTCGTCCGTTTTTTACGTTTTCGTCCGTTTTTTAACGTTTTCGTCAGTTATTTTACGTTTTCGTCTGTTTTTTTACGTTTTCGTCTTTTTTACGTTTCCTCCGTTATTTTACGTTTTCGTCAGTTTTTTTACGTTTTCGTCTATTTTTTTAACGTTTTCGTCCAGTTTATTTCACGTTTCTCTTTTTTTATACGTTTATCAGTTTTTTTACGTTTCGGCAGTTTTTTTTCGTTTTGTCACAGGGTTTTTTTTACGTTTCGTTCGTTTTTTACGTTTTCGTCAGTTTTTTACGTTTTCGTCAGTTTTTTACGTGTTCGTCTAATTTTTTACATTTTCGTCCGTTTTTTTTATGTTTTCGTCTGTTTTTTTTACGTTTTCGGCTGTTTTTTACGTTTTCGTCTTTTTTTACGTTTTCGTTTGTTTTTTACGTTTTCGTCCATTTTTTTACATTTTCGTCCGTTTTTTAACGTTTTCGTCAGTTATTTTACGTTTTCGTCTGTTTTTTTACGTTTTCGTTCGTTTTTTTACGTTTTCGTCAGTTATTTTACGTTTTCGTCTGTTTTTTTACGTTTTCGTCTGTTTTTTTACGTTTCATCCGTTATTTTACGTCTTCGTCAGTTTTTTTACGTTTTCGTCCGTTTTTTTAACGTTTTCGTCAGTTATTTCACGTTTTCGTCTTTTTTACGTTTTTGTCCGTTTTTTACGTTTTTGTCAGTTTTTTTACGTTTCGTCTGTTTTTTTACGTTTTCGTCAGTTTTTTACGTTTTCATCAGTTTTTTACGTGTTCGTCTAATTTTTTACATTTTCGTCCGTTTTTTATGTTTTCGTCTGTTTTTTTACGTTTTCGTCTTTTTTACGTTTTCGCCTTTTTTACGTTTTCGTCCATTTTTTTACGTTTTCGTCCTTTTTTAACGTTTTTGTCTGTTTTCGTTCGTTTTTTTACGTTTTCATCTATTTTTTAACGTTTTCGTCAGTTATTTTACGTTTTCGTCTTTTTTTCATTTTTCATCTTGTTTTATGTTTCCTCCGTTTTTTACGTTTTTGTCTGATTTTTACGTTTTTTGACATTTTCTTACGTTTTCGCGTTTTTTTACATTTTCATACGTTTTCATCCGATTTCGCACGTTTTCGTCCGTTTTCTTACGTTTTCGCACGTTTTCACACGTTTTCTTACGTTTTCGCACGCTTTCGTCCGCATTCGCTCATTTTCGTAGGCTTTCTCGCGTTTTCGTCAGCTTTCCCGCGTTTTCGTCAGCTCTCGCGCGTTTTCGTCAGCTCACGCGCGTTTTCGCCAGCTCTCGCGCGTTTTCGCCAGCTCTCGCGCGTTTTCGTCAGCTTTCGCGCGTTTTCGTCAGCTTTCGCACGCTATCCCGTTTTCGTACGCTTTCGCCCGATTTCCCACGCTTTCGCCCTTTTCGCACGCTTTCGTCTACTTTCGCACGTTTTCTTACGATTTCGCATGTTTTCGTCTGTTTTTGTACGTTTTCGTCTGTTCTCGCATGTTTTCACACGTTTTCATTCGTTTTCGCACGTTTTCTTTTGTTTTCGCACGTTCTCGTCCGTTTTCATAGTCCGTTTTCATATGTTTTCGTCCGTTTTCAGACGTATCCATCCGTTTTCATATGTATCAGTCTGTTTTCTTACGTTTGTCGTGTTTTTGTCGTTTTCGCAATTTTTGTCTTTTTTTGCATGTTTTTGTCCGTTTTCGATGGTTTCTTCCGGGTCATACGGTTATCTTCACGGATATGTATGCCAATAAACCTTCAACCTAAAAAAAAAACATTTTAACCTAACCACTATATCCCTATAGCAAAAACCCTAAAACCCAGAACTACTAGGTATATTATCTCATGTGGTATTTAATAAACCTTAATTTCTATAACATAAACTCTAAACCCACCTAACACTTAAATACCATATACCAAAACCCTAATCCCCTAACTTTTAGGTTTTATATCACATGGGTTTATATACTATAAACTATAAAATGTTACAAAAAACCCCTTAAAACCTCTAAATACTAAACCTTTTACTAAAGAAATCCCTAAAACCCTTATCCACTATAGTATTATATTACAATTGATATATACAAAATACTTTGAAATATATGCGAATAAAACTCTTAAAACCTAACCCACTAAACTATTCAAAAACACGTAAACCACTAACTACTAGGTTTATGATCACCAGTGGATATATACATAATACTTAGAAAATAGTATACCAAAAACCTGAGACCTTATACCAAAAACTCTAACAAATTCTTACCATTAGGTATAATATCATAAGTGATATATTCATAAACTTTAAAACCTATACCAAAAACCCTAAACCCCTAACCACCAAACCTTATACCAAAAACCCTAAAACCATATACACTAAACTTTATACAAAAAACCCTAAACCACTAACAACTAAAACCAATACCAAAAAGAAATTAAACCCCCTCCTAACCATAAAACCTATATACCAATAAAACCTAAACCGCTATTACTACTAAACCAGATACAAATAAACCTTGAACCCCTAACCACTAGGTATTAATATCACAAAGTGTTTTATATACATAAACTTTAAAATATATGCCATAAACTCTAAAACCCTTATCATTAAACCTATAGCAAAAAACCTTAAACCACTCAATTACAGGTATCATTTCACAATGATATATACGAATTTAGAATATATATACCTCAAAAACTTAAACCCCTACCACTAAACCGTTCACATAAAAACCTTAAACCCTAATCTAGGGATATTATCACAAGTGTTAATTATATATACAATAAAGTTTAAAATCTTATACTAAACCCCTAACCATAGGTATAATATCACAGTGATATAAACATAAACTATAATAATTTATACCAAAACCTTAAAAAAAACTAAAACACTCTAACCACTATACACATATATCCAATAAACGTTAAAACCCTAAACTATAGATATAATATCACAAAAATGATAGTATACATAAACTTTAATATCTATACAGACCTAAACCTAACCACGATAAACATTACCCAAAAACCCTAAACTTCTATTTACTAGGTATTAATATCACAAGTGATATATACATAAAACTTTTAAAATCTGTTACCAAATATTCCTAGAAAACCCCGAACCATAAAACCCATATACCAAAAACCCCATCAAACCCATTAATCACTAAACCTTATGACCAATAACCCCTAAACCCCCAATTCACTTGTATAATAATCACAATTGATATTATATAAATTTTAAAAACCTCTACTAAATATCACCTAAACACTAAACCACTAAAATTTTTACCTAAATCCTAAACCCTTAAAACCACTAACCCTATACCCATAAACCCTAAACACGCCCCCCATAACCACTAAACCTTCTACAAAACCCTAAACCACTAACCATAAACATATACCAAAAACCCTAAAACCTTAACCATAACCACTGTGCATAAACCTTCAACCTCCTCCACTAACCACTAAATCCTTATTACCTTACCTAATCCCTAACCACTAAACCTATGTCAAAAACCCGAAATTATAAACACTAGGTTTTAATATCACAAATAGAATAATACATAAAACTTTAAATCTATACTCAAAAACATTAAACCCGTGACGACTACCCTATACAAAAACATTAAACCTCTAAAATACTAGGTGTAATATCATCAAGTGATATTATGATACATAAACTTTAAAATTTATTCTCCATAAAACCTTAAACCCTAACCACTACAACTATATTACCAAAACCCTAAAACCTAACCATATAACCTATACATTACCTTTATAAACTAAGATTCACTCGTAGCTTAACAATTATTACCCCTGACATTGTAGTATCACCGGTGATAAATGTAGTATCACCGGTGATAAATAAATATATAATAAAATCTCATGTGATAAAGTAATATAATTGACATTAGTTATGGTATTCACATATATGATATCACATGTGATAAAGCAATATAAATGTGCACTAATTGTGATTATTTTGAAATTCCTTAAAATGTAATCCTATGTTATTTATCAATTGTGATATTATACTGTTAGTAGGATTAAAATGGTTAAAACATAGTTTTTATAGTGTTTTAATTTATTTTTCACAAATTATGTTTGATATATGGTTAGAATAGTAAAGATGTTTATTTTTATGTCAAACATGATCAATCATTTAATGTTTTACACAAATACTTATGCTCACTTTTCATGACATCATGTTTGAGTTGTTCGAACGTACAAATTTGGTTATTCACATGTGTATACTTCAAGCGGGTTTGATGATAAAAAATTAAATTTTCGATATCATCAACTGTCTATAAATAAAACTATTTTGATTGGAGTGTCAAAAATTATGTATGATAAATGGTTTAGAAAAGTTAGGAATGACTTTTAAATGCCAAAAAAAGGATGAATCAGTTGGAGTTCCACACAAATATTTATACCCGTTTTACGAAAGCATGTGAAGTGTTCTAACTTACAGATTAGTGTAATATCACAAGTGATATATCAAACAAAATACTGCACGAGAAAAAACAAAAAAAATACAAAAAACAAAAAAAAGTTTGTGAAAGTATATGAAAGTGTCTATCTATGATAAAGATAATTAAATGTTCGTCACGTGGTGTAATTTATAAATCTTAACGTTTTCGGTTTTTGGGTAGTGATTTTTAAATAAATAAAGGGTGTAAGTGTGTTTTTAATTAAAAAACACAAAGGTAAGAAGGGGTGGTGGATGTTTTTTAAGGTTTAAATTTTATCCTTAATAATATAAACTTAAATCTTTGTTTCAATCTCTCACCCATTAAATGAAACTCAAAGGATGGATGGATCTTTTATCCCTTAGTATGTGAGGAGAAAACTGGTATGCAACATGAACTTTTCTCTAAAAGTTAACAGAGGATTGAAACTGCTCATGCACTAATAAAAAAAGACGTGTTTTTTCTCTCTGGTCAAAGTAAACATCATCCCATCAGTCCTGTTGTCCATCCGCTCCTTTTGTACTATTTCATTATAGGGTGTTACTATTGGTACCCTCTACCCGATAAAAAGTAATAAACGTTTTTTCTTTTGGGTCTGTTTGTCTCCCAGTTTACAGTGGCAAATCGCTGTTTTTATCAATTACTGTTCCGTAATTTTCTGATAGGTTTCATATTTGGATACTGTTCAACTTTATATTTTTCATTTTTTTATTTCGTGTCACAGTTTTTATTAGCATATAACAATTATAAAAATAAAAAAAAATAAAAAAAACGAAAGAAACCGGAAAAAGCAGGAGGGGTACAAACGGCTTTTTAGAGGGTACCAATAACATAAGCCTTCATCATCTTCACCATATGTACCCAACAACTCCTTTTGTACAAATTCACCATCTCCACCATACGGCTCATTACTCTCATGTACCATGACCATCATTTTTTTTCCTTTTCCAAACTAATGTTTTTAATTAGCTTTGATATATTTGTTAATTATACATTCTTTTTCCTTGTATTACCCCCATTAATTCTTATAAAACTAATTTCTATCAAAATCTTTATAAAAAAAAATATTTATACTTCAAACTTCAAATTATGAAAACAATAGGTCTTCTTTAATTATTTATATGATCTTGGAGAGTGTATCTCTTCTACTATAAAAAAAAGAAATCGTATTTGAAATAGACAGCCAAATTCACATTCTTTTTTATCAGAAGCCCAAAAACTTGTTAGTCTCTTGTGACAACAAACCTTTCTATAAAAATTGTTTGCAACCACAAAGCTTTGTGTAAAGTTAGTTTTCTTTTTTTAACAATTTGCATAAAGTTAGTTTGCAGCTTGTTTTTAAATGTATATTAGTATATGTTTACTACGTTGGTTATAAAAAAACCAACCATAGACTTTTGGTTTTTTAAAAAACTTAAAGAAATGCGTTCAAAGAGCTGTGTAGAAATTTGTTGTCGCGAGGGTTACCAAAAATATTTGTAGAATTTTTTGGCAAAACTGAAACAACTTTACCTTGGTGTCTTATTTAGAACTTATAATCTTTAAACCTTTTAATAATTTGAAAAAAAATAACACGATGTAGCAACATGAGATTGTCTATGCAAATCAAAAGTTGGAGCGTAAAATTCGTCTCCTATAGATAGACTTATATAGATTCTGATAATATGTAAAAGGAAATAGTATATCTATATTGATATTATGTTTGTAATAGCAATTACCTTACTTAATGTTATATATTGTGTTGTCGATTACTCATTAGTTGTTGATAAAATAATATTACATTCGTTTTATATTTATTGTTCATTTTTGACTTCTTAAGTCTTTCTTTGTGAACTTTTGATTTTGAATACACTACAAAAAAAAGTTGAATTCTTCACGGTTTTTTCTCCACGGTATAGTTAACCGTGGATTTTTTTTTTTATATTGATCAAAAATTTGTCACATTTATATGTGTCACAAATCTTTAAAAAAAATAATCCACACATATAAGTGTGTACAATTACAACAAAGCTACACTTAAAGTGAAGAAATTTTTTTTAGTAAAACACTACACTTATTAGTGTAGACATTTTGACACTTTTTCACACTTTTAGGTGTGAGTATTAACAATGTTTACATGTTTTGTAATTTTGTCACATTTTTAAGTGTGGACATTCAAAGAATATTTCCACACTTTTAATTATAGACATTTTGATAATATTTCCACACTTATATTTGTAGGAAAATTTGTCACACCCATTATTACCGCATATAGCAAAATGTAGCCATTATAATTTTACACATTTTTAAGCGTGGATATTTAACCTTAAAAATATGGATAATTCAACTAATTTTTTGTAGTGATATTTTTGTTTGTGCTATTTAATATTTGATGCATAATATGTGAGTAGATTGAGTTTTAAATTTATTTTTCATTAGTATATTTGTCATCAAGTACTCCTTATTATATAACACAAACAAAAATATTTAAGGTTAAAGTTGACAAAAATAACTCAGAAAATCAAAACTGAACAATAAATAACTCCTTAATTATTATATATTTTTGCACCCGCCGCGAAGCGCGAGCACCCACTACCTTGTTTCCAATAATATGCTTTTGATTTTGCAGTCTATTAATGATCTGAAAATATCATTCAGAAGCTCGATATATGGTCTTGCATAATATTTAAAAGCTCAAAGTTTATCCTATCATGTAATCAGGAATATGGGTTACTTATATCAGTTGCTAGTATGTTAATCAAATTGCCATTCAAAAAATATATATTTATGCACGTGAGGCCTATTTGTACCCATCAGTCGCTCTTGAAATCATTTTTATGATATTTATCTCAAGTTTCATATGATCTTATATATATAATGAACGGCAGTCATATTTTTTTATCTAATATGAACATTCAATAGGGTATAAGGGATATAGCTGGTACAACATAAAGTGCAATATTTATCTTCTTGTTACGCTCTTTCGTTAGTCATTTTTATGATTAACATGACTTAGACATAACAATCTTAATATTCACGACTTAAACGATGCCTCACGAGGTGGAGTGGATCTCCGCTAGTCTAAGGAAATGTGTGGATTTCGGAAGCTGGAATTATTGGTAAATATGACTCATATCATAATTAACACGCGCAGAAAACATGAACCGGGAATAGAAGTTAGTGAAACAATACTTCCAATGTTTATTATAAATACACATGTAATCATCATTTGTGAATGTAGTATTTCTCTATGTAAAAACACAAAAACACAATTCAATATTATTACTCTTTTGCTATTTTACATTTTTTACTGATTTGTGACTAAGCTAGCTTATGAAGTTTTAGAAAGTCTATTAAGAAACTGATACTTCTGATTAGTTGCTGGAACCGAACCAAGAGGAAAAATATAGCGAAAATTTTCGCAGTAACCGTTTGGGTTTCGTGTTATCTTGTAATAGCCCTGACAAAATGTATTTTTCGATATAACCTTTTGAATCGCGCTACATGAATAGCGATTTACATTTGCAAACGTGTCACTTTTTTAGTGGCTCGTAAGAAATATTTTTTTTAAAAAAATAATAAAAATGTGAATCGCGCTTTGTATATAGCGATTTACTTTTTTGATTTTTTTTTTTTTTTTTAAATTTGGTAAATTAAAAAAAAAAAAAAATTAAGTGGATCGCGCCCCTCCCATGGCGATTTACAATTTAGTTTTTTTTTTTTTTTTTTTAAGTGGATCGCGCCCCCCCTAAGGCGATTTACAATTTTTTTTTTTTTTTTTCAATTATGGTGAGTATAAATTTAGGGTTTCGGATTACCAAAATTCAAGATCTCGGGCATTTTTGCGTACTACTCAAATGTTTTATTTAAAATTGTTTTATTTAGGTTATCTATGTAGTCTTTGATGAACTATACTTTAATGAATCAAATTTACTACAAATTTGTTTTAATATGAATAAGATATGATGGTGCAATGTGTGTCAGTTAGTCATTTTTTTTTACAAAAATTAAAATTTAAAACTATATTTTTGCATTTTAAAAGTTTGTAGGGTATATGAATATTTGGTTCAATTATTTCCGAAAAAAATATCAAACTTTATATTTGTAGACCGTGTGTCATGTGAAGCGAAATTACAAATTTTGTTTTGTCTTATTGTATTTGCGTTTGATCGCGATGAATTTATGGCGGATTTTTTTTTTGTATTTTAGGTCTTGTAGATGAATAGAGCTCTATTCTGAATAGTAACACACAGTATCAATGAAATGATGTATCACTGCATAGTTTGTCACTTACGGAAATTTGAGTGATTATCGATTTAAAGTGATTGGAGGTGTGTTATTTACTCAAACTAAAACAGAAGGTTGGGGTTGTGATATCTTTGAAGATTGAATGTACACGGATTGTGTTCAAACGGAAACATCGAAGCTGAATGGTTGTGTTTTCATTGAAGCTTTCTTTGAAGGTTTTTCTTTGTTTGGGGTTTTTCATTGTTGATGTTCATTTGCCGGGTAGATCAGGGTTGGTGTTGTAGGTGATTTTGTGGGTTACTTGTTTGTTATTTTATGATGGATTTGAGCGATGTCGTGTTATAATGAGTTTGTTATATGTTGTATCATTGACATATTTTTATTATCTGATGTATAGTATGTGTAGTATTATATGTTATTATTTATTCTGTGTATTTAGGTACCGTGTTTTGTTCTAGTGTGGTAGAAGTAAGTTAAAGTTTTTAAAACAGCTAAAACAAAAATTAGTTGTGGATCTGATCGGAAGCACTGTTTAGACATTCCTGTTTGGTTGGGTATTAGTTCAAACTGATTTTATTCGTGATTTGTATATAATTACAATCTGGTTGTTAGGGCGACAAATTTTTGATGATAAATGATGATGAAAAATGTTCCATTGTATTACCATATGAAATTATGATTTTAGTATCCATTTGCGTGAGAAGATTTATGTATAGTAAATGGGTTAAGGTTTGGGGTCACCAGAATTGGGCTGAGTATGTCACCATTCAGCGTATTACTTTTAGACGAGGGTGTTTCAATCTTATTTAGCATGGGCTGCCTATTACAGGCTATCGACATTGCAAATATGATTAATGGCGAGTATTTTGCTCATTCTATACGACGACGATGTGTTGGCTTTGTTGTCTAGGCCATATTGGCAGCTTGTTATATTAGGTGTCGAGTGTACACGTGTTGTCCCTTGACTGGATGTTAAGTTTTAGAAGATCGGGTTGCTTGGGACAATTATCCTTGGGGTTCTATGTGTGGCCAACTGTGTACCTCCCATACTTAGGATGCGCGAGCGTCAATCGTTGGTCGCACTTTGTATGTCGCTCAGCCTACACGACTAAGATGATGCGAAATTGTATTCATATCTTCGGATATTTTTGGGCATTCAAGGTATGTCTTTTTTATGTTGTTATTTATTATTAGCTTTTAAGTTTTTTGGTTTTATGTAAATAATTATATTAAAATGTGTTTTTTGTGACTGGATATGGGAGTCTTACCGAGTAACTGCGTTTATGTCATTTTGATCGTTACAATCGGTTCTCCTAGAGTTGGCTTGGAATACAGAAAAGGTGAAGGTTTTTGGACACAATGGTTATGCCTTTTTTGGTTGTGAGTTTTATTAGTTTTATTGGTTATTATAAGTTGATTATTGTAATTTATTTAATAATTTAATTTCTTTTTTTTAAAAGGGAATATGCCGCTGCGTGATTGAAATCAAGTCGTTATCTGTGGCTCGATCGGACTGGTGGTTTTCTAGGTAGGCATTCATTTGACGGCTTTATTTGTCAAGTTGAACGAGTACCGTTTGGTATTCTAAGCAGTCAAAATATGTATGATAATTCCATCTGATATTACCGAGAGTCTCGATGAAACAAAAAATGAGTATTATCGAACGGAAATAAAAAAGAAGGTTGATAGCATGAAGGAAGAATTGCGTAAAATTTAGTGAGGAAAATGAATGTTCTAGCCGGTGAGACATGAGAATATGAACCGTTATTCCTGACAACATTATGGGTGAGCGATTTTACTCAATTACCAAGCGCGCATGTATAATTTCTGTACATTTATATTAACGGCTTTGTAAGTAAAAAAAAATAATTTGTATTTATGGGTTGTTCATACCTCTGCGCGTGGTCCTTATTCATTTGCAGGGACATGGAAATAGCTCATATCTTTAATTTGGGTACGCCACGAATGTTTCAACCCAATGCCTAGTCCTAACTGGTTCAACTGTGGAAAGACATGATGCCGGCGCATTCGAGCCACTCAGTTTTGGCAACCCGATACTTTAGGTCACAACCTGGTTCTTTTACTACTTCGTTAGGTCGGGGGCCATCTCATATGGGTAAGGGCATATTTTGCTAAAACACTATTAGGACGCATGAGATGTTGATGGCATATTTTACCAGGTAATGCAATTTTGTATAGTAGAATATGATTATTTGGTAAGAACCATCATGAAGTATAAATTTTTTTTTATTTGTTGTTTTTTAGTATATCGAATCGAGAGGAAGAAGGGGGAACACAGTTTCCTAGAAGTGCTTAAACTGGTGTCCAGTTCTTGGAACAACCTCCTACTACAATTTTACCCAAGGAACGTGTTAATAAAACTAAACTAGGTTTTATTAACAAAACAAAACCTCATACACCCTACACGCAAATCTTTTTCAATTTTGTGGTTCATAATAGTGGTCAGTTGGTGCTCGATGAAACGAATAACACGATGTACGTCAACGGTGAAACCATTCAACTACATCATACATTCAAGAATGAAAACTAGAGATCTGATACAATATTTGTTAAATATTTTGGGTACAAAACATTCATGCTCTTTTATTATAAAATACACACAATGATTTTCAGTAAACGTTATGCTTAGAAAAACAACTATGATATTGCATGTCATGTTTGATATATGTTAAGTGCATTACAAAATGGAAATTTACATTGACCATATTGGTGTCATTTTTTATACACATACATTTCCCAAATGTTAGTTGGCAGAAATGATGAACCATGTCATAACTGACTATTCAAGTGAAAATGAAGGCATTATAAGACAGGAAACACAAAATGATTACACTTGCGACCAAATGGTTGAATGGGCAGAACAAGAACACATTGAATACGAGGAAACCAAGGTATCATATCCGAAGATAGATCTAAGCTCTATGTTGATTCATAAACATTTGATCAAAGGAGAATCATTCGGAGGTATCATTTCAGAAGACTTAAAAAACCAACAAGTAGAGTCCTTAAGCTATTTACATCAAATGCAGAAACGGAAAAATAAAACAGTTCAACAACAACATTTGAATGGACTCAATTTGTAATAAATATTAATGTAAACTCAATATGTATTCAACAATGGATTTTCAAATGTACATTTATGTCTCGCTCTTTCTTAATTTAAAACAAGTGGAATGATTTTTTTTGGGAAATAATTGTACCAAATAGTTCATTACCCTACACAACTTTTATAATTGCAAAAATATAGGTTTAAATTTTTTTCAAATTTTTTTTTAAATGACTAACTGACACACTTTGCACCATCGTATCTTATGCATATTAAAACTAATTTTAGTAAATTTTGATTCATTAAGTAGAGTTCATCAAAGACTACACAGATAAGAAAATAAACAATTTTAAATAAAACATTTCAGTATCCAAATACGTACGCAAAAATGCCCGAGATCTTGAATTTCAATAAACAAAACATGCCATAAACCCTAACCCTAAATTTATACCTCACCGGAATTGAGAAAAAAAAAAGTAAATCGCCAAGGGTAGGGCGCGATCTACTTAAAAAAAAAAATTAAATTAAATTGTAAATCGCCATGAAGGGGGCGCGATCCACTTAAAAAAAAAAGTAACTCGCCAAGGGGTGGGCGCGATCTACATTATAAATTATTTTTTTTATAATATACCAAAATTTTTATCAATAAAGTAAATCGCTATATACAAAGCGTGATTCACATTTTTATTAATTTTTTTTTTAAAATTTTACGAGCCACTAAAATATCGACACGTTTGCAAATGTAAATCGCTATTCGCGTAGCGCGATTCAAAAAGTTATATTGAAAAAAAAAATTGTCAGGGTTATTACAAGATAACACGAAACCCAACCGGTTACTGCGAAAATTTTCGCAAAAATATAACATAAAGAAACATCTTATTTATTTAAACGGTATTCAAATTACAGCTTTAGGTTCAAGTCAAGCATATGTGGACTTGACGGCTGAGAAGGTGTACGAGCTTCAAAATGAAAACCTCCAGGCCATACCAATTCCACTGTCTCTTCCACATCACAGGGTTGCACCAAAGTGGCTTCAAACCTGGCACCATCATCAACAAACCTTGCTAAAGTAGTTTCATCATCTCTACTTGGTGGGTGAGCCGATATGTGGCCTTGAACGCCGAGTGATCGCTTAACCACTAAAAAAATGTCAAATCATCACACTTTTTTGTACACACTTTTAAAAAGTGTGTAAAATATAATAAGTTTGTTCACATTTATAATTGTGTAAAAGTTTATTATATAAATAAGTGTGAACAAATTTTGAAAAACAAAATAGTTTCCACATTTATATTTGTTGCAAATAAAAGTTCAAAAATCAATAATTTGTTCACACTTTCAAATGTGGACCTCACTTGTAACACAAAATCCTCCACACTTCTTCTTTTGTGAGAAGTGTGAAGGATTTGGGTGTTAGAAATGAGGGTCCACACTTGAAAGTGTGAATAAATTTTAGATTTTTTTACATTTAAAAGTGTAGACTTTTATTTATAACAAATATAAGTGTGAAAATCTTTTACTTTTTTAAAATGTGTTCACCCTTATTTATGTAACTATTTTTATACACATTTATATGTGTTAATAAACTCAAAATATTTTTCATATTATTTAAGAGTGTGTACGAAAAAGTTTATTTAAGTGTGATAAAATAAACTTTCTTTTTTTTGTTGAACCATGGAATTCACATATGGTTGGTCAGTAGTTTCGTGTTAGGTATTTTCTAGCTGCCTCTCTCTCCCTCCTGTGAGCATTTTGGTGACCACCAAATGCTTGTGGACTATCAACTAGGTTTGTCCTAGTTTAAGATTTACCCACCCTTTTTGGTAAGCATTTAGGTACTCTTGGCTTATGCCTTCCCTGATATTCATTACCACCAAAAATTGATATCAGAGATAGGACATTAGTTAGGTGTTCTTATAACTATTTTATGAAACTTAATTCCCTTGGATCAGTGTGTTAGGGTTTACATGAGAAGAGGATGTTAAATGCACCATATATGTCCCCACTGATGGGTGCTTGATGTCTTTGAGGGGCACTGATGTTGATCTTTTCAAGTCTCTGTGTTCCACCACTTGCTTATTTTCTAGTGCATTTTAGGATCTTTTTCGCATGTAGCCAAAAGTTTACATACATAGCTGATGATAAACATGCAAATCTTTCCAAATGTGGCACTGTCAAATTTTGTATTATTGCCTGCCACTACTATTCTTTAATATTTAAAAACCAATAAGTTATTTCATTTATTTTGTAAAGTACAACAGCTTGATTCCCTTTGTTTCTTTTTTTTAAGAAACAAACTTTATATAAAATATAAAAAAATTTAAAAACAATACACATCACTCCTCACTAACGAGGTAAGTTCAACAGGCATTGGTTACATCCCAACTAAAAGAAAAAGTGGAAGAAGACGCTAAACGAGCAACGTAATGAGCCACTTTGTTGTTATCTCGACTAGTCCACGAGAAATTCAAATTCATGTTCTTCGACCACAAACGAATATCAACAACAAGAGCATCAATGCTCCATGGTGGGACAATATTCATAGATGAAAGTGAAATAGCTACCTGAGAGTCGGATTCAACAATTGCACGGTATCAACCGTTACATGATGCAAGATGACACGCCGAGTGTATTGCAAAGATTTTGGCATGAAGTGGAGAGAAAGCATGACAAGGCGTACTGTATATGTGTAAGATGGAACCGGAAGAATCGTGTCCCACGATAGCAAATTAAAAAGCGGTAAACTATTCAACCCCTTCCCCTTCTAGTTTTTCACATACATTAAGCTTTCAATCGCATTTATATACAGAACCTTACTCATCCTTTCAGCACCATGATCCTTAAATGGGCAATCCTTCAACGACACCTTGAAGTGCCCACCTAATGGCATCTGAAATGATTTCCCATTGTCTATTCTAAAAGAATCATTTACTTCGATAAACCAAAAAAGAATTGATTTCCATCCTATACACCGCTCAACTTTTTTTTCTTGGTTTATTTTTGCGCAAACTTGCTACTCCATTAGAAGGTTGCCAACTGGCATTCTGTACGAGGAAATAATTTTACATGTAATGAGTTTAGATTTTGTAATCATCAAAAAGGGGGAGTGTTAGGATTTATGTTTTAGTAAGTTAGTACCGATAGTACAAATAGTTAGTACTGTTAGTTATAGTTAGTACCGACAGTACAAAATGTGAGTACTGATCGATTAGTTAGTACCGATTATGAGATATGTATGAGATATTCTAGGAAAAGATATGTGTTGTTTGTTAGCGATTTGTAAGCTGGTGAGAGTTTATCCTTAGTCTATAAAAGGATCTCTCTTAGCATAGTTAGACATACGTCCTCTAGATATCTCATAGAAATATCATATCAAAATAGTTAGTAATCTGTAATTGTTCAAAGCAGATTAATAGAAGTTGTTATTTAGTTACACATTGTTTTTCTTAGTACTTGTGTTGAGATTTCGCATCAACATATTGTATTCATAATCAGTGTTTCTACATAGTCAGTTGTATTTATACAGTTTGACTATCATCCTTCATAGGCTACAAAGATCTATTCATTTAGGGACTCACAAGTGGTATCAGAGCCTGTGAGAAACTCTGAATAAGAAAAACAATCAAATCAAACTCTCATATTCCTAAACTAAACATGATGCCATCATCATCACAAGAAGAAATTCCACCACCACCACCACCTCCACCATCATCACAAACACCAACCCAACAAACTCCTCATACAGTTTCAACCATCAAGCTGCCTATTCTCAAAAAGGGAGAATATGATATCTGGGCTATGAAGATGGAGCACTATTTGGCCCATACAGATTATCCAATTTGGGAGGTTATACAAAATGGGAATGGTCCTGTTTCAATCACTACAGATACATCAGGACAAATTAAGGTTTTGCCTCCTAGAACTGCAGAAGAGATTGTAGCCAGAGAAAGAGAGAGAAAAGCAAGGACCACCTTGCTTATGGCCCTACCAGAAGATCATCTTGCTAAGTTCCATAAGATGACAGATGCAAAAGAAATGTGGGATGCCATCAAATCTAGATTTGGTGGAAATGACGAATCCAAGAAGATGCAAAAGTATATCTTGAAGCAACAGTTTGAAGGATTCTCTGTATCCAACACAGAAGGGCTTCACAAAGGTTATGACAGGTTCCAAAGTCTTCTAAGTCAGCTAGAGATTCATGGAGCAGGTGTATCTACTGAGGATGCTAATCAAAATTTTCTAAGATCTCTACCTTCTGCATGGTCACAAGTTTCCTTGATAACGAGGACCAAACCAGGAGTGGACAGTCTAAGTTTTGATGATTTGTACAACAATCTAAGAGTCTTTGAAAATGATGTAAAAGGCTCTACTGTATCATCTTCTAACTTGCAAAATGTAGCATTTGTTTCTAAAAACACCAGCAGTACTAATGATGTTAGTACCGCTTATGGTGTTTCCAATGCTTCTGGTCATATTTCAAAGCATGAACAAACATCATCATCTTCCTTTCTTGCAAGTCAATCAAGTTGTCCTCAACTGGATCATGAGGACTTAGACCAGGTTGATGAATATGACCTTGAAGAAATGGACTTAAAATGGCATAGAAGGTTGGGTCATGTTAATTTTAAAAACCTAAACAGACTTGTGAAGGGAAACCTTGTCAGAGGTTTACCTATAAAGCTTTTTCTAAATGACCACACTTGTGTTGCTTGTCAGAAAGGAAAGCAACACAAAGCTTCTTGTAAGGCCAAGTTAGTTAGCTCTATTAGCCACACCCTACAACTTCTTCAAAGTTAGTACCGCTGGGCAAAGTTTGTACCGCTAAAGAGACATTGGAGAAAAATACCGCCAAGGGTACAAAGTGTAA
>BQNB010127971.1:0-19353 GCA_026074375.1 Tanacetum coccineum | reverse complement strand
AAGAGATTTAGATATTACAGAGCTTAAAAGGAAGTTAGAGTTGGCTACAAAAGAAAAAGATGAGGTTCAACTTACAGTATACAAATTTGAAAATTCATCAAAAAGCGTAAGTAAACTTCTAGATAGACAGATAATGGATAAGTGTAAAACAGGATTAGGGTATAATGCTGTCCTACCTTCATATACTGGGAATTTTATGCCACCAAAATCTAATTTAGTTTATCCTAGTGTAGATGATTTTGTTGATGTGAATGAGTATGTTAGTAAGCATGTAGTTAAAAAGCCTACCGTTGAGACTAATGAACCTAAGACTGATAGGAAAGAAAATAGAGCCCCAATTATTGAGGATTAGGTGTTTGAAAGTGAGGAAGAAGATGTGCCTAAGATTACAAATGTTGAGATGTTTAATAAACCTAATTTTGCTAAGATAAACTTTGTTAAGTCTAATAAGCAAGTAAAATATCCTAGGAAGACATCAGTTGATAAAAATAGGCAAAACACACCTAGTCCTAGAGGGAACAAGAGAAATTGGAACCAGAAGATGTCTCAAAAATTAGGAAATAATTTTGAGATGTTCAACAAAGCTTGTCATGTGTGTGGTAGTTTTGAACATTTGAGGAAAGATTGCAATGACTGGTATAATAATCAAAGGTTTGAAAAACCAGTATGGACCAATGTTCAAAGGGTGAACAAATAGAATTTCTCTAAATTTACTCACCCCAGTCCAAAAAGGAACATGGTTCCAAGAACAGTCTTAACTAGGTCTGGCCCAATTTCACTTAATGCTGCTAGACCAGTTAATACTGTTCAACCAAGAACAGCAGTGAATAATGCAGGACCCATAAAAATGTTATTAATAATGCATATTCAACTGCTAGAAGGCCTTTTAACAAAATAACAGCAGCTAATAACAGTAATTTTAATAAGAGGGTTAATACTGTTAATGATAAAAATGTTAATGCTGCTAGGCAAAGTGCAGTAGTTAATACTGCTAGACCAAAAGCAGTTATTAGTGCTGTTATGGGAAACAAGGGAAATGTTGTTAAGGCCTCAGCATGTTGGGTTTGGAGACCAAAACATAAAGTCTTAGACCATGTCTCTAGAAACAATGGTGCATCAATGTCCTTTAAAAGATTTGAATATGTTGATGCACAAGGCAAATCCAAGTCAGTAATAGCTTGGGTCCCCAAAAGAAACTAATTTTCTTACCATTATGTGCAGGGCAATCCACAGTAAGATTTGAAGGATAAAGGAGTGATTGACAGTGGATGCTCTAGGCACATGACAGGAAACAAATCCTATCTTACAGATTATGAAGAAATTGATGGAGGATTGGTTACTTTTGGAGGAAATTCCAAACTGGGAAAGGTAAAATAAGAATTGGTAAATTAGACTTTGAAGATGTGTATTTTTTAAAGGAACTAAAGTTTAACCTCTTCAGCGTCTCACAAATGTGTGACAAGAAGAATAATGTTCTTTTTACTGATACTGCATGTGTTGTTCTGTCTCCAGACTTTAAGTTAACTGATGAAGGTCATGTTTTGCTTAAAGTTCCAAGAAAGGATAACATGTACAGTGTTGATTTAAAGAATGTTGTTCCTCAAGGAGGTCTTACTTGTCTTTTTTCAAAAGCCACACAAATCTTCCAATAGGCGCATACGAAAGGTTCTGAAAGAATTGAAAAAGCTCTGAAAAATAAACAGATGAATCTAATCTTTGGCATAGGAGGCTTGGACATGTAAATTTCAAAACAATGAATAAACTAGTAAAAGGAAACCTTGTAAGAGGTTTACCTTTAAAACATTTTGAAATTAATCAAACTTGTGTTGCTTGTCAGAAGGGAAAGTAACACAGAGCTTCTTGTAAGTCTAAAACTGTCAGTTCAATCTGCCAACCATTACAAATGTTGTACATGGACTTATTTGACTCAACATTTGTAAAGAGTTTAATGAAAAAGATGTACTGCCTAGTTGTCACAGATGATTTTAGTAGGTTTAGTTGGGTTTTCTTCTTAGCCACTAAGGATGAAACTTCTGAAATCCTTAAAACATTTATAACAGGTATAGAAAATCTAATAGACCTTAAGGTAAAAGTGATTAGATGTGGCAATGGGACTGAGTTTAAGAATAGGGTCATGAATCAGTTCTGTGAAATGAAGGGTATTAAGAGGGAATTTAGTATTGCTAGGACTCCACAACAAAAAGGAGTTGCAGAAAGGAAAAATAGGACACTAATAGAAGCTGCTAGGACTATGCTAGCTGATTCAAAATTGGCAACAACTTTCTAGGCTGAAGCAGTTAATACTGCTTGTTATGTCCAAAATAGTGTGTTAGTTATCAAACCTCAAAACAAGACCCCTTATGAACTTTTTCTAGGTAGAAAACATGCCTTAAGCTTCATGAGACCATTTGGGTGTCCTGTTACAATCCTTAATACCATAGATCACCTAGGTAACTTTGATGAAAAGGTTGATGAAGGGTTCTTTGTAGGATACTCTACCAATATCAAAGTATTCAGAGTATTCAATAGTAAAACTAGGATAATAGAAGAGAACCTGCATGTTCAATTCAGTGAGAATATACCTAATATTGTAGGAAGTAGACCAAATTGGCTATTGGCTTTTTGATATAGATGCACTAACAAAATCTATGAACTATAAGCCAGTTGTTGCAGGGAATCAATGTAATGGTAGTACATGTTCAAAAGCATGTAAAGCTAGAATGGAGACAATACCTGGCAAAGATTACATACTGCTACCATTATCTATTCAAGAACCTCCATTCTCTTCTAGTTAAAAGGATTCTCCTGATGTTGGATTCAAACCATTGGGGGAGGAGGAAAAGAAGGATGCTAAAGATCTAGGGAATGAAAGTGGAAATCCAACTAAAGGGAAAGATAGCGAGGTTTCAAGTATAGAGGAGCCAAGAATTAATCAAAATAAGGATGACAATATTAACATTACTATACCCTACCAAATTAACAGCACTAACAATATTAATACTGCTAGTGATGGAAACAACACTAACAATGTTAATGCTGTTAGTTCAACTGTTAATACTGCTGGCTTAGAAGTTAATGTTGTTGATCCAAAAACAAGCATTAAACTTCTAAATGATCCAAATATGCCTGAATTGAAAGATATTGTTTATTCAGATGATGAAGATGTTGGTGCAGAGTCTGACATAAACAATTTGGATACACATATCCCTATCAGTCCTATTCTAACTACCAAAATTCACAAGGATCATCTAGTTAAACAAATCATTGGAGACATATATTCAGCACCTCAAACCAGAAGGATGACAAAGAGTGTGACTGAACAAGCTATATTTAGTTTAGAACAACATAGGATCAACCATAAAGACTTTCAGAATTGTCTGTTTACATGTTTCTTATCACAAGAAGAGCCCAAGAAGGTAATTCAAGCATTAAAAGATCCAAGCTGGATAGAAGCTATGCAAGAGGAGCTTCTGCAGTTCAAGTTACAACAGTTTAGACTTTGGTGGATTTACTTAATGGAAAAAGGGCCATTGGTACTAAATGGGTGTACAGAAACAAGAAAGATAAAAGAGGCATTGTGATTAAGAATAAAGCAAGATTGGTTGCACAAGGATACACACAAGAGGAAGGAATTAATTATGATAAGGTTTTTGCTCCTGTTGCTAGAATTGAAGCAATTAGGCTATTCTTAGCCTATGCCTCATTTAAAGACTTTATGGTGTATCAGATGGATGTCAAGAGTGCTTTTCTGTATGGAAAGATTGAAGAGGAAGTCTATGTTTGTCAACCACCAGGATTTGAAGATCCAGACTTCCCTGACAGAGTTTACAAGGTAGAAAAGGCTCTCTATGGTTTGCATCAAGCTCCCAGAGCTTGGTATGAAACCTTGTCAACTTATTTGTTGGACAATAGGTTTCAGAGAGGAAAGATAGACAAGACTTTATTTATCAAAAGGGACAAAGGTGATATTCTGTTAGTTCAAGTGTATGTAGATGATATCATTTTTGGCTCTATAAAGAAGTCATTATGCACTGAATTTGAGAAGATGATGCATAAGAAGTTTCAAATGAGTTCTATGGGTGAACTCACATTCTTCCTAGGACTGCAAGTGAAGCAGAAGGAAGATGGGATTTTTATAAGCCAAGACAAGTATGTGACTGAGATTTTGAAGAAATTTGGCTTTAGTGATGTCAAGACAGCAAGCACACCCATGGAAACCCATAAGCCTTTGCTCAAAGATGCAGATGGTGAAGATGTAGATGAACACTTGTATAGATCCATGATTGGATCATTGATGTATCTAACTTCTTCAAGGCCTGATATTATGTTTGCAGTATGTGCTTGTGCAAGATTCCAAGTCAATCCTAAAAGTTCACATCTTCATGCTGTGAAAAGGATCTTTAGATACTTAAAAGGTCAACCTAAATTGGGCCTTTGGTATCCTAAGGATTCACCTTTTGATTTGGTGGCATATACTGACAGTGACTATGTAGGAGCAAGCTTAGATAGGAAGTCCACAACACGAGGTTGTCAATTCTTAGGGTGTAGATTGATTTCATGGCAATGCAAGAAGCAGACGGTGGTTGCTAATTCCATAACTAAAGCTGAGCATATAGCTGCTTTAAATTACCGTGGACAGGTGCTTTGGATCTAAAATCAATTGCTGGATTATGGATATAACTTTATGTAGACTAAGATTCATATTGATAATAAGAGTACTATTTGCATAGTAAAGAACCCTGTTTTCCACTCAAAGACAAAGCACATTGAGATTAGGCATCAGTTTATCAAAGATTCCAATGAAAAGAAGCTTATTTAGATGATAAAGATTTACACAGATCAGAATGTTGCAGATTTGCTCACAAAAGCATTTGATATTAGCATATTTGAATATCTGATTGCAAGTATTGGAATGCTTAACCTCTGAAGTATTGATTACGGGGAGGCTAATTTTGTTCATATGCAGCGGATTATACACAAATAATGATTGAAAAGGAATGCAAAAGCTGCTAAGGATGGAAATTTGAGTTTAAGCATCAGCTGTTAAGTATAATTAGTGCTGCTAGTTATACTTAATACGGCTAAGTGAATACTGTTAGTTATACTTAATACGGTTAATTATAATTAATACTGTGAGAATTGAGAGAAATAAAAAACAAACAAAGAGAATTGTGAGTTAAAAAAATAAGAGAAATTGGTGAGCATAAAAATAAAAAGCGAGATGTGTGAAAATAAAAACAGATAGAGTGTATTGGTGGGTAAAAGAATTGAGAGAATTGGTAAGAATGAAAAATAGAAACAGAGCTGTGAGATATAAAAACAGATAGAGTGATTCAGTGAGACAAAGAATTAAGAGATATAGTGAGAATGAAAAACAGAAAGAGAGCTGTGAGATATAAAAACAAACAGAGTGATTCAGTAAGAAAAAGAATTAAGAGATATAGTGAGAATAAAAATAGAAAGAGAGCTTGTGAGAATCAAAATTGATGATGGAAATGCTTTTTGGAACGAAATTTGAGTTAATGCTGGTGACTCAAAGTTAATGCTGCTAGGCATAAACTTACTACTACTAGTTAAGTTAATACTGCCAGGCATAACTTACTACTGCCGGGTTACTACTGCTGGGTCCGTTAATGCTGTTAGGCTTAACTTAGTACTGCTAGTTCAAGTTAACGTTGTTGAGGGTGATTTCATAAATATTTCAATTGAGGGTTTCTTTCAATCACTTAATCGTTTTCAATCTTTGTTATACCCTCTAATCATAAACCCTAACTCAATTTCATTGTTAATCATCAAAACCCAACATCAATGGCTGCCCTAAAGTTCGCAAGTTCACACAACATGGTGGCATTCTTAGATAAACCCACTAAAAGTGATGGATTTGAGCAAATTGTGGATTTTTTGAACGCACATTCTTTCAAATATGCGTTAACGGTTAATCCCACAATCCATACTTCATGTATTGTGCAATTCTGGACTACTACAAAGGTCAAAACTGTTAATGAAGAAGTGCAGATTCAAGCCCTAGTAGATAATAAGAAGGTAATCGTCCCTGATACAAGTGTAAGAAGTGATCTTCAATTAGAAGATGCTGAAGGTACTGAATGTCTGCCAATACTACAATTTTTGAACAGATGACACTCATGGGGTATGAAAATCTTACACAAAAGCTTACATTCTATAAAGCTTTCTTTTCACCTCAATGAAAATCTTACACAAAAGCTTACATTCTATAAATCTACTACTTGTTGGGATTATTGATTTGATGAGACAAAATAAATATAAGAATGAAACAAGATGGAAACAAGAAGGACCAAAGTCGTAATTAATGAAGTCTTCAAAAAATAAGAATTGGAAGATTCTAAAGATATGATCAAAGATAAAGATAAGTATTAGAATGATTTACTCATTAATTATCTTTATTAGTTTCCATGTAAGCCTTAGACTCCTTGTGCTATAAAAGGAGGTCTAGGCATGTTAGTTTGAATCATCCATTGCATAGTCGACTGATGAGAGTCGAATAGTAAAGGTGTGTGTGTGTACACCATAGTTAGTAGTTAGTTAGTAATAGACATATTATAGATGTCTATGTAGTAGTTAGTAGCCCCAAGTTATAGTTGGGGTAATAGGGAAATCGTTTGAATGAAAAACCTTGTTCATAACATTGATGTTCTTGTTTATTCCGCTGCATATTAAGTTATCCAATGTTATTATATCCTAGATGGGCAAATCAATTTTCAACAATTGGTATCAGAGCAGTCTTGATAACGATCTAAGGGGTCATAACAGACTCTACAATTGGTATCGGAGCCTGGTGGTTCTCGAGTAGCACTATGGCCGTGCTGTAATTGTCTGCCACAAACTAAAAATTTCTCTTTTCATGTATATTATGTAATTGGGAAGAACTTGGAGGGTGGGGTTAAATTTCTAATGTATCAAAGGTTTGTGCAAGTGTTACTGAATAAACAAGTTAAAGGAATGGCCAAACATAAAAAGATTTATGTTACACCTTCCCACACTAAGAAGGTCTTTGCTAACATGAAGAGGCAGGGAAAAAACTTTTCCGATAGGGACACACCTTTATTTCCAACCATGATAGTTCAAGCACAAGAACAAGAGGGTAAAGGTTTTGTAATGCTTACTGTTCAACAACACACACCCACTATTAATCCACCATCAACATCTAAACGACAGAAGAAACAGTATAGAAGGAAATAAAGGAAGGACACTGAAGTTTCTCAATCTAGTGATCCTACAGAACCTATAAAAGATGAGACTGAAAATGTAGAAAGTGTACCTACACATTCCAATGATCCACTACTCAATGGTGAGGATACATTGAAACTAAATGAATTAATGGGACTTTGTACCAGCTTATCATAAAGAGTTATTGCTCTGGAGACTACAAAGACCAATCAAGCACTGGAGATTGATAGTTTAAAGAGGAGAGTAAAGAAGCTTGAGAAGAAGAAAGGGTCAAGAACTCATAGACTCAGAAGACTATTCAAGGTTGGTAGGTCTGCACAAGTTGTTTCCTCTGAAGATGAAGGTTTGGGTGCTCAGGAGGATGCATCCAAACAGGGGAGGAAAATTGCTGGTCTTGATGCTGATGCAGAGGTTACTTTGGTTGATGAGGCTTAAGGGAGAAATGATGATAATTTAATGTTTGATACAGGAGTTTTAGATGAGCAGGAAGTTGAGGTTGAAAAGGTAGTTAGTACTGCTAAAGTTACTACTGCCAGTGCAACAACAACAACTGTTGATGAGTTGACTCTGGCTCAGACCTTAATAGAAATCAAAGCAGCTAAACCCAAGGCTGTTACAACTACTGCTACAACAACTACAACTCTGTTACAAGACCCAAGGCTAGAGGGGTTGTAGTTCAAGAGCCAAGTGAATTTAGAACAACAACATCACAAACATCACAACTTCCACAGGCTAAAGACAAAGGCAAAGAAAAAATGGTTGAGCCTGAAAAACCTTTGAAAAAGAAAGATCAAATTTTGATTGATGAAGAAATTGCTCAAAGACTTCAAGAAGAATTGCAAGCTGAACTAGAAGAAGAGGAAAGGCTGGCAAGACAAAAGGAAGAAGATGCAAACATTGCTGAATGAGATAATGTTCAAGCTATGATCGATGCAGACTATGAGCTAGCTGCAAGATTACAGGCACAAGAGCAGGAGGAGTTGACCATTAAAGAAAGGTCAAAGATGTTTGTGGAGCTCATGGATAAAAGAAAGAAGCATTTTGCAAGATTTAGAGCAGAAGAGCAGAGAAGAAAACCACCAACTAAAGCTCAGAAGAGAGGTCAAATGTCTACCTATGTGAAACACATGGCTGGATACAAACAAAATCAGCTGAAGAACAAAAACTATGATGAAATTCAGAAGTTATTTGATAAAGCCATGACAAGGGTAAACATGTTTGTGGATATGGATACAAAGTTGGTAAAAGAGAGCTCCAAGAAGGCAGAGATGGAACAAGAAAGCAGTTCTAAGAGAGCAGGAGAAGAACTTGAGTCTGATAATTCAAAGAAGCAAAAGTTAGATGAGAGTGTAGAAGTTGAAGTAGATGATGAAGCAGAGATAGTTTCTGATGATGAGGTAGCAATTGATGCTATACCACTAGCCACTAAGCCTCCAATAATTGTTGACTAGAAAATCATCAAAGAAGGAAAGATAGGATACTTTCAAATCATAAGAGCAGATGGAAGTTCAAGGAGGTACTCATCAATGATTAAGATGCTTCAGAACATTGACAGAGAAGACCTAGAAACACTCTGGAAGTTGGTTAAAGCTAAACATGGGAATACAAGGCCAGAGGAGGCATATGAAAGAGTGTTATGGGGTGATCTGAAAGTGATGTTTGAACCTGATATAGAAAGTGATGTATGGAGAAATCTACAAGGACACAAAGTGACAGTTTGGAAGCTATTTTCTTCAAGTGGAGTACATTTTGTGAGATTTCAGAATCTGCATATCTTTATGCTGGTAGAGAAAAAGTATCCACTTACACCTGCAACAATCACAGCAATGCTCAACAAGAAGCTTCAAGCTGACCATTGGAATGAAATGTGCTATCAACTTCTTAAGCTCATGACAAAACAGGTCAAGAATCCTGGAAGTGTTTGAATGCATCCTCCTAGTAAAGATAAAGCTTTTAATCAAGAAACTTAAAGATTCAGAAGGCGAGCATCATGTTTAGGGGAGGATTGTTGGGATCAAAAGACTTCATGATGATCTTGGAGTTAATACTGCTAAGGTTAGTATATATTACTACTGCTAATGGAAGTTAAGACTGCTCAGAGACTTAGAAGAAATACTACTAAGTAGTTAATACTGCTAGTATAAAAGTTACTACTGTTAGTGTAACTTAGTACTGCTAGTATATGTTAGTACTGTTTGAGTAAAGTTACAACTATTAGCATAAAGTTAGTACTGCTAGTGTAACTTAGTACTGCTGATGAAGAATAAAGAAAATATTCTAAGTAGTTACTATTGCTTTTACATAATTAGTGCTGCTGGTTATAACTGCTGAAAGATTACAACTGCTAGAAGATTTTCTACTGTCAGAAGGATAAAGACAAGAGAAAGGATTAAGATGAAGATTGTTTATCAAGATTACTTACGGGATAAGTAATGATATAATTATGTAAGAGGATACATAAAGTATATTTTGTTTTAGAAGATTATGATAATTTAGGAAAATATTGTAAGCCTGTTAGGACTCATTGGTGTATAAAAGGAGATCCTAGGGTATAGAGTTTGATGTACCAAAATCGTATCAAATCATATAAAAGTTCATAGTGTTATTCGTAGCTTCAAGGTTTTGTAAACCCTAACACTATTAAGAGTGTTCGTTTTATATTGAGGCTGAAAGTTTAGTAAACTGTTTGTTATTACTATTTCATTGAAATTCTTCTTAGTATCATTGACTAGATTCCGCATAGTCTTTGATATTCATAATTAAAGTTTCTGTCATAGTTATTTTGAATTTATTCAATACAACTAAGGCTTATACAAGCTAAACAAGATCTATTATATTGGAATCAACAAATAATATTGGTGAGCTCGTAGGTTTGACCTTAAACCCAAAAGCTGTGCCAATATTTCAACAGTGGACAATAGTGCTATATGACAGTGAATATATGCAAACAACCTTAGCATCATCGCTAATCAATAACCATATGTCACTTACGCACCTAAAGGGCCTACCAACCGGAGCACTAAAATTTAGGGCAGGACCACACACAAACCTGGGTAGGCGTACCCATCCGCTCTAATAATCACACACATACTGGGTAGGCGTATCCATCCGCTCCAAACAATCATGCAACACATAATATTCACATAGCAGTCATAAGCACATATCTTGTTCCAAAAACAAAACCAGATTTCACACAGTTCAATTCAAAACATTTCAAAACACATTTGAGTATCATTTTCCCCCAACGAAAAAAACAGTAAAAAGTGGGGCTACGAGAACTCACCTCAAGCAAGTCTTTAGAAACCAAATCTCAATCACACAAGCAAATGCAACGACGTCCGCACACGACCTAGTCCAATTAATGTCTCAATTTAATCATTCAATTCCAAAACAATCTTCATGTTTGATGCATAGAGTTTAGACGCGTTGTATAATTACTCACAATAATTTAGTGGTGTGATGGTTGACGACATATCCCAAAAATCATATCAATCCTATTACTCAATAATACATACTTATACTATTTAAAAAAAATAGATAAGTAATATACGTAAATATTTATAATTAATAATTATAAATATATCTCGATAAGTCTATTCGGTAACCTTACTCACCTCAAAATAATCATATTAGAGTTGAAAATGAAACGTTTACTCATAGTAAATATATTTGAGAGGTTTCAAGAAAAATTATATTTTTTGTCTTTTAGTGAATTTATTAAATAAATAAAATAATTAAAAAATATTTTATTATTTAAAATCAAAAATCATATTTTTAGAAAAATTTCTAAGTATAAAATTTTTACGAAATTTCGACATGGCCTGCACGCTCATACAACGTTTTCCAAGGTTTCAAACCTTATTTTCAACACTTTTCATAAATTCGACACTTTTCGACAAAATTCCAAAATCTAAAACTTTAACGTTTACTAAAACGTTTTTCCCTAAAATATCGTTCAATATCACTCCGTAAATACATTTTCACTTTCAAAAGTCCGTCAAAACTCTCATAACGACTAAATATCGCGTATTGGGCTTTAAGGCCCAACGAGGGTCCATTAAGATATTTATAAGTCCAAAATACGATTCAAGTCCAAAACCAATGTCCATTTACATATATAAGCATATACTCATAAGTAGAAAATAATCCGGACCACAATAAGCCCTCCCATTAAGCCACGGCTTAAATAGACTTATTGGGCCGTGAGTCTCTAAGCTCCAAAATACGTATATTAAGGTTGAAAATAAGCTAATAAGCTACGTATCGCATTTGGTTACTACCATAAGCCTCAAAATAGTCCATAAACAATACGCCATAACACAAAAATAGTCAAAATCACTTTCCTAGTGATTTTGGGAAATTTTCGTGGCATATAAGCCTAAAATAAGCCAAGAAATATCTTAAAAATAAGCCCGAATAAGCTATACAAGCTACTATAAAAAAATAAGCTATCTAGCAATATATATTATTCAACCATCACGACCACAACATCAAAACTACAAAAACCTTCTTTTTCCTTTTTATAACCCACGAACCAAACACCCTCTTTTTATTCATTTCGTTTCTAAAAATCAATTTTCACAACGATCAACTTGTACAACTAACATCTATGCATCAAAACAAACCCAAAAAGACAAACGAAATTTAAATTTGAAAACTTACAAGAAAATCTTCAAAAATGTATATTTCGACACGAACCGGACAGCCTAAACGTTGTTTAAATGAATACCCAAACACTCGTATCAACTCGGAATAACACGTTCTCGATCAAAGTTGGAAATTTTTTGGTGTTTTGTTGTTGGTGGCCGACGAACACAAGAGCACACACACTTGTGTGTGCGTGTTTTATTTTTTTGAAATGAAATGGATTATGATAGAAAGTTTCTAGTGAAAGCATATAAGTGTACAACCTTGGGACAAACTTGGTATAAAATTGCCTCCTTGTCTCCTCTTGACTTCTTGACCAGCTAGAGTATCCTAGGTGGTCTCGGGTCCTTCTTTTCATGTCGGGATCACTTAAATACTCGTAAAACTCAACCGTAAAATTTACCCCAAAGTTAATTAGAATTTTTATTCATATTAAAAATACTTTTCCATTAACCTAGAGTATTCACACGACATATTTACACTTTAAACCCTTTCAAAACTTATCTGGACATTAACAAACGTGTCAGACTTGTTTTTCGGCATTTCTCAAAATTCACGGGTCAATCCACCCGGAATACAAATAACACAATAATACCTTCCAAAATGGATTATTAATCACAATAAACCATAATTCACCACAATTCTCAACAAAATCACCACCGTCAACACGGTACAAAATCTGAATAAACTAACAAAAGTCAAATAGTCAAAGGACTATAAATGAAATATTTAGAACACGAAAAAGGCAAAGGTTACAACACTAACTTCCCGAACTTGATATTTCATAAAAATCTCCAAAACTTGTTAAAACTACATAATACAATGTTATCATAAACATTTGTGGTCTAAATGACCCAAAAGCATTTATCTTACGGGGTTTGCCAAATACCCCGTTTGACCCGTTTTACATTCTTCTTTTGACCCATATGCATACATTTATATCCAAGACTATAAAAAAAGGCCTTGACACTTGACACTAACATTTACAAACCATTTCACGTTACTTTAGGGGTTCAACATCATTTCGAGCTCGGTATCTATACTAAGCTCCTACTTTAACATACTTTCATTTCTTCCACATAGTATCTATAAGTCTTTATATAGCAGATTACATGATCCGCGTTACCTACAAAATCATTCAACAACTAAATGGGTAAGCTTACGCTTAGTAAGTAACCAGCCATAAATATTATCACAATAGACATAATCAAATGCTTTACACACATATCATAACTAAACCATTTAATCATCCACATATTCAATTACAATCATTTCATACATTTCACCATACACTTATAATAAGTATTTAATCCATTAAACACTAATCATAAAAATCTTTTACATACTTGATTAGTTTCATGAAAAAAAACCAAGAACCATCCTTAAACTTAAAGCTTAACTAATCTACTTCCTCTTCACAATCAAGCCATTAGTCATCCACTTCGAACCACTTAAATTCGTATACATTAAAAACATGTCATTCAATCATACTTAAATATTATAGTCTTAGTTACTCACCTTAATCAAGTTATAAAATAAGCATCATCACATCATCTTTTGATTTCTAAAACCAATAATTATCATACATCATAATATTTTCTTTCATACATGTAAACAATTAACTGGGTTTCTAGATCTACTCATGACATATACATTTCATTATCAACCTCTATATGATCATATCATGATCATAGCCTAAAATCACTATTTACTCATAAATCATTAATTTACCTTAACCCATAATCATAAACATCTTAACACTTGGTTTAGAAACCCAATTACGCAAAACCCCTAATTTGGGTATATAAACCCTAACCCTTAATTCTTTAATTACTTCAAGATTAGGATTACTCACTTCATGGGAGAACTAGCTAGGATATAAACCTTGCATAACATACTCAATCCTCCATTCTTTGATCACTAGAATTCTATGACTTCCCTCCTTTTTCTTCCTTTGGTTCGACACAGACTCATTACAAGAAACATATGAAGTATGGAATGATATGGAATGTCTGGGAAGTATCTAGATATTTTATGGGTGGAAGTTTGCCACTTTGGCAACTTTGGTCCCTTAAGTCCTCTTTTTCTTATATTTGGCCACAATAAATTATGTACCTTATTTACCACTTAACAACTTTAGTCCCTTAGGTCTTATTCCTCTTAATTGAGACACATGGTATTTTTTAAAACCATTTACATAATATTTATACTTATAGTTTGACTACCGGGTTGACTAACCAATCAGATAACGTCTTCAAACTTATAAAAGTTGTAGTCAAACTCATTCTATGGCATTATCGTAAATAATTATTTAAAATCTGGTTTTGGGGTGTTACATGGAATGTCATCGATGTTGGTCATGAAGATAAATAGGTTTGGTGTCCTGAAAAGTATGAAAAGTTTTTGGTGAGGTCTCCATGTTTAATTATTCAAAAGAGTGATGTTTGCCAACGTAGTTACTCTTCTTGTTTCATTTGGAATTCATGGTTCCTCGTAAAGTAAATATTAATGCAAGGGGAGTTGCTTTACACCACCTTCCTACTAGAGAAATTTTGGCCTTCAAGCGTTTATTGTTATTGTTTCTTTTGTTGTGACCCACCCCCTTGCCCCGCCTCTTTTTTGCAATGAGGCATGATTGAGAGAGCATCGCTTCCGATTCTTGCCCCCCCCTTCTTGCCACAAGATCAATGTCTTTTGGTTAGAAAAATTGGTGTTGGTGGATAAAATGCCTCCGCCAATTAATCCAACTTTGGGTGATATCTTTGTAACACCCTGATTTTCACGATAATGATTTATTATTATTTTAAAAGCTTCCTGGTTAACTATCATTATCCATATAAATTCTTCCTAGTTGAAAGGGCCTTTTACGAAATTAGTTATAAAGAAATAAGGACTCTCCACGTAACAGTTTCACTAACAGGGACTGACCTTGCCAAATTATGAAACTTAAATTATAACACATATATGATTCAGTAGAACTCTCAGGAAACTCATTGTTCTTATCCTTGCCCTCTCATCCCTCTCGACACACACATCAATTTAGGGTTTGATTTTACTTTGATTTTGATCAAGATATAAGCAAGAAATCATCTTATATAAGCATAGAAACACTAAAGCTAGTGTTTTTATCATCTAATTCGAGGTATAATTCCTATTCTTGTTCTTAGTTTTATGTATTATGATTACCCATTAGTGGGTAAAGTTTAAAGATCATGTCTTTATGTCATTGAGGGTTTTTTTTATAGAATTTCATAAACTTAGGTTAAGTTGTGATTTCTAAAATCACCAAGAACTTTTGTAATTATTAAGAGTTATGATGGGTCCCTTGTTAAAATACCATAACATCAATTAAGGGTGTTAATTTTTAGAAAATATGCTTGTGTGGTTGTATAAGCCATGAACCAAACACCCCCTAATGGCTTAAGTTCTTTTTAAGCTTGTTTATGATTAGCTAAATCATGTTCCTAATAAGATTCATGTAAATTGTATGTTCTTAGGTTATAAGGGTTAGCCGAGGACATTTATGGGAGCTCATGTTAATAGTTAAACATTTTCAAGGTGAGTAGCGTATATAAGAATAGAAACGTGACTTTAGGATCCCGTTAAAGATACCACTTACTTCGTAGTCATGTTTATGTTTTGTATTATGTAGAATGTTATATCCATATTATAGTTCCATTGCTAACTGTATTATATGTTATGAGTAGTAATAACTCATTTGTTGTAAGCTTATTTACTAAATGTTAGGAACGGTTCAAATCAGACCCGTTGACCTGATGTGGTCAAAACAGTCCCTTCAAATCAGATCCGTTGACCCAATGTGGTCAAAACAGTCCCTTTTGACCCGTGTGGTCAAAACTGCCCCATTTGACCTGTGTAGTCAAAACAGCCCCATTTGACTTGTGCGTTCAAATCAGCCTCTATTGACCCGTGTTGGTCAAATCAGCCTATTGACCCATGTTGGTCAAATCAGTGTATTGACCCGTGTTGGTCAAATAAGCCCATGTTAACCCATGTGGTCAAACCATCCCCATTGACCCGTATGGTCAACACAACCTCATTTGACCCATATGGTCGAAACAGCCCCATGTTGACTGTATGGTCAAAACAGCCCCATGTTGATCGTATGGTCAAAACTACCCATGTTGACCCATGTGATCAAAACAACCTATGTTGACCCGTGTCCGTGTGGTCAAAACATCATATGTTGATCCGTGTGGTTAAAACAGCCATGTTGACCCGTGTTGGTCAAAATCAGTCCGTAATGACCTAAGTGGTTTTAGTAGCATGTTTTTAATTAAAATGTTATATATGTTGTCTCACTAAGCATTTGCTTATGTTGTTTCATTTATGTTTTTCTTATAGGTGAGACTAGCGATATAAAGCTTAAGGACAAAAGGGTCGCGGGTTAGCCTCTGTTGAGCTCGTGGGTAATCGAGCTTATCCTAAACCATCTCTAATACCATGAAACGCTATAAGAAAATGCTTTTGCGTTATCGTTTGTATAAACGTAGATTTTAGCTACTTAGAAACTAGTACATGTTATGTTTATAGGTTGAAGGGGTGTTTGGCATAGTGCCATTCTTACCTACTATGACCCATTTTGCTCATGTGCGGGTCTAAACGGATAGTATGTATCATGTATAACTCTTAGATGTTGATGTATGCTATGTTTTTGGGTTAAAACAGATTGTTGGTTATGAACGGGTCAAAATGGGAAGTTTTCTACGAGTTTATTTTTTGCATGTTTTTCTGCAGTACTATAGCAGTAAAATAAATAGTATGGGCGTTTCAAGTTGGTATCAGAGCTGTGGTTTAAGAGATCTCGGTATCCACCATTGATGGGAATTTAGACTTAAACCCAAGATTTGAACGACCTATAGAGTCAGATACGTTTTCGCATATGCATGTAGTATCAGTTATAGTCTAGTTTTGCCATTTGCTTGTTATGCAATCATGTAGCGTTCATGAACTTAGTATGATATGATATAAATGAGGACTTGGTTATCTGATGGAATTATTACGACGCCTAACCAACGTGGTAATAATCGCATCATATAATGAGGATTCATTGATATTGTGTTATACTTAAGGATTGAACTTGAGTTATGGCATTTATTTTATGCGTGTAAAAGATTATGCATAGTAGATCTTATTATGGACTATGTTTAACTTTCAGCTTAGATATGGCTGAAATCAACCCTAAAGGGGCCAAATGGCCTCAAGTAGATATTCTAAAGAATGATGAACGGGAAGAAACTCTTTAACAGACAGAAACAGATGAGCAGGAAAACGCTCACACCTGCTGTCATGGCTAAGGAGATTAAAAAAATGATCTCTCAAGAAGTAGCTAAGGAACAGACAACAACATTGTCTCACTTTAAGGAATATTTTGGTAATATTATCTCCCAAACTATCCAAGAAGAATTAAATGCAAACTTTGCAAGACGAGTAAATGAAGTCACGTATAGTGACTTCTCGGCTTGTGGCCCACCATCTTACTCTGGAGAAACAATCCCTTTCTATGTCACAGATGGATTCAAGATGTTGAGGGAGCGTTTGATACAAGTAAATGTCTCGAAGAATTATGGGTCAAATTCTCAGCTAACCTGCTCGCGGTCGTGCAAAAGAATGGTAAAATTACACTATTGCTGCAAAAGGCCCTAATGTTGCCTGAAATTTATCATGGAATGAATTTAAGGAGTTATTCCTTTAAATGTTCACCCCATTAGCTAAACTTAAGAATATCCGAAGGGACTTTCTAAGCACTCATCAGGAAACACAACAATCTGTGCATGATTTTTCCATGACATTTCTTGATAGGGCACGTAATCTACCTAAATATATTAATGATCAGAAGTTTCTCATGAACCATTATGTTGATATGCTTAAGAAGGAGATTCGTGAGTTTATTTCAGCAAATGATTACAAGAACATGGATGAGCTTATGAATGTAGCCTTGTAGCGAGAACAAGAGACCAAGAAACGTGAGCAGTCTCCACCGAAAAGAAGGATTGATTAGGGTGGTTCTTCTAGTAAGAAGTTTAATTCTAATGAAACCTATCCAAGGTTCGGGAGGAAAGGATACCCACATTGTACCAATTGTGGAAAATTCCATCTAGGCGAGTGTCGCGCGGGTAGCAAGTCATGTTTCAGCTGTGGCGAACATGGCCACATAGGTAGAGAATGCCCCAAACTGCATAGATTTGTAAGAAATGTTATCAACCGAATCATATGGTTGAGTCATGCCCAAACACTAGACCACCTCCTCCTCCATGATAGCAAGAGCCAAGAAGAAATACGAATAGACGTGGGGCGCCACCACCACCTAAACCATCTAGAGCCCATAGTCTTGTTGGAGTCCAAAGACACAAAGGCATCTAGGTCGTGTTTATCAGATGATGACAACTGAAGAAGCTAAAGAGGCACTCGACATTGTGACAGGTACCTTTTTTGTAAACCTATTACCTGCTCGTGTGCTATTTGATTCTGGTGCAGACAGATCCTTTGTATCTGAATTGTTTAGTCAAAACTTCGTTGTTCCGATCAGTCAGCTTAAACCCCCATTAGATGTAGAGATAGTAAACATTAAGGTTGTACATGTGACTAATGTTTTTTAGAATTGTGAAATAGAAATTGATAATAAAAAGGTCTCGATCGAACTAATTTCTATGCCTATGGGAGAGATTAATGTAGTAATCGGTATGGATTGGCTTAGTAAATATGATGCCATTATATCATGTCAGAATAAGCTAATCAGGATCAGAACCCTAAGTAGGGGAGAAATGTTCATCTATAGTGAGCATAAGAAAACCTTTCTGGCTATCTGTACTTATGCTATAGCCAAGAAACACTTGGCACACGGCTGTCAAGCCTATCTAGGTCATATTGTCAATTCTCAAAAATCTACTCTAGATATTGATAGCATTTTAGTCGTCTGGGAATTTCCTGATGTCTTTCCAGAAGAACTCACAGGTATACCACCTGACAAACACATATAATTTTGTATTGATCTCTTTTCGAGAAGTACCCCCGTTGCTAAAACTCCCTACAGACTTGCTCAACCTGATATGCAAGAGCTTATGAAGTAGTTGCAAGAACTGCTAAATAAGGGCTTTATTCGCCCTAGTAGTTTCTCATGGGGAGCTCCGGTCCTTTTTGTAAAAAAAAGACGGTAGCATGTAGATGTGCATTGACTATCGAGAGCTTAATAATGTCACTATCAAAAATCGTTACCCTCTACCCAAAATTGACGATTTATTTGATCAGCTTCCGGGCGCAAGTTTCTTATCAAAAATAGATCTAAACAAAGACATTTGAAGATTACTGTTCTGACATCCTATACGCCGTATCCATCAAGGAAGATACGACGTATCTGTGCTTGCACTTCACAAGAAACCACAAAGATACAAAGTCCAATACGTCGTATCCAGGAGAACTCTATACGCCGTATTCAATATAAAGTAATAAAATATTCTGGAAGATATCGAACGTGGTCCC
>BQNB010127969.1:0-19353 GCA_026074375.1 Tanacetum coccineum | reverse complement strand
GATTAACGATCTGAGGATTGCTGTAACCGTGTTGTTGTATTGTCTAAAATAAAACATTGTTGACTTAAACTATGTACTTGTGTTTCCTTCTTTGCAAACCCACAGTTATTATGTTAGTAATTCGGTAGTTCTAAGGAATGCATTTGATCTCTATAGTATCACAATATTTGTAAAAATAAAATAATAAAAAAAATATTTGCCTCGTGACTGTTGCCTTGCCACAATACATCTTGAATGGAACAATTGAGTGTCTATGACTACTGTCTCCACACAGTATTTTAAAGTATTTGCTTGATAATTCTGAATTGAATAACTGAGTGAACATGATTACTGTCTCTCTACAGTATCATAAAGTGGTTTAGGGATATTGTTATTAATTTGCAAACTTTTCCCAAAGGAATTATTTTATGAGGTTAAATAGCAATTCGAAAATATTTCGGTGATTGATTTTACCTTAAGGGTTTGAAATAAAATTTAAATTTCTATGGGGTGTCGCAGTCCTTTTTAAGCTGGAAACCTTCGCCCTGGATTCAAGCGTCTTATTCATTCCATGGGTTAAGAAAAGGACGAAAGTGGTAAGTGGGGCTCCAACGGCTAGAAATGTAGCGAACCGTTACCTCCACTATATATATATGCTTTGTCAATTTCTCTAATTTGTCAAAACATAAAATAATAGTCGTACTTAGATTAAAATGTCGTATCTCGTTCCCTTGATTGCGGTTGTGTTTGTGGTGGTGGTTGGTTACTATTTGGCGAGTGTTCCACAATAAGAGGATCACCAGTACACCATTGTAATACTAGGGCTTATTGTGCCACTTATCATTGTGGCGATTGGCATGGAAGCTTTCTGGAAAAAGTAGCTTTCACAAGTAGGCATGCGGGTTGTATTGCCGTTTTATCCTTGAGCATTTTAATTAACCTTATGCTGAATCCTCCATAAAGAACTATTGAACGTTTCATCTTTAACTTTGTTTCGCTTATGTATGATTGAATTCTCATGATGTATTCTTGATGAATCGTAGACTTTCATAGTTTCCTTGAGTGTTGTCTTTAATGTGATGAATGAGTAAAATGTGTATGCGTTTAAACTTTTGTTATTACATCGAGTACTATTGAGCATATCTTTGTCGACCTAACTTATACACAGTTGATCAGGCTATGTATACCTTAGGTTTACATTAACATCTCCTTTTCCTTTAGTTATTTGTTTGTAATTGTAAGCATAGTCGGTATAGAGACTTGTGGTGTATATAAATTATCGTGTCTCCCAAGCATCTTATGAATGATGTTACGTTATATGTTGATTTGTGGTTCATTATTCCCTTGCTACTTTCTACCACACATGTGTTCCTTTGAAAGTTTATGTTCATCTTATGTGTTTATCTTACTACGTTCATATCGCTTCATATGTTGGCGTGTATTATCTATGTGTTCATAAAATCATTATCTCAGCATATAAGTTATTTCGAATAATTACTTTTGTTGAGAGTTTAGGGTTTGGTTGCAATCGCTCTTGATAGATACGACTATGTTCATCATAAATATTTTAAATCAATATTCCCCACAACTCCTACCCACTACGCCGCCCCCTTTTTCCTATATCTTTCAAGTTTTTACTCACTCCTCATCTTAATTTATCACCCACTTCACGGTTTCACATTTCTCATCCTCTTCCTCAAAACTGCCGATTACCAATCCTTATAGGATTCCCAATCGAGATTTTCACTCCCGTTATGATCATAATCATCACATCGCTTATTTTACTGGTCTACCCGATGTGTTTCTTCTCATGCGGTGATGTATCTGTCGTTTTAGCCTTTTACATCTTTGTTGTATTTCCTATATTTTGCATTTTGTTGTATTATGAACAGAAATATTATGGATCTGATTGAATAGGTTTTCGCGTGGTGTATTTTATTGTTTCACCCTTCCCGTTATAATCATATATTGCTATGTACCGCACCTCGTATCTTGGTATGATTCGAGGTTATTACATGGTAAGCCTTTAAACGCATTCTGTATTTCTATTTTCATTGAAACAGCGCTCATTGATTGTGAGTGAAAAGAATTTCAGACTGACAAAATGTTGAATAGTGCAAGAAAGAATTGAATCTGGTGGGGGTTACTTCTTCAGACAAAACGGAAACAGGAACGACTGACCAAAGAAGTTGCAGCTTAACTTAACCATGCTAAGGCCCACTAGCCTAGGATAATGGATTTGGGTTCTCGATGGATAGCCACATCAACGTGAACACGTTGATAAACATTTAGATTTAAAAAGTTGTAAATAGGGCGGGTGGTTGGTTAAATAAATAAATTGAAAAGATAATCGTAAAGCGTATAATATATTCCGTATATATTACATGATTAGAAATGACCAAGTGTATAATTTACGTCGTGAATTATGTAACAAGATGCACACCCAAAAGAATAACTCGAAGCGTATTTAGTACAAGACATGTGTTACATCTAAATGATAACAATTTAATTAAAATGGTTAAATTATATAATACCTTCCGAGTATTATATAAGAAAGATGATAAAATAAATGAAACTACATACTTTGACACGCGCCCGGATATCCCCAAATGATTTAGTAGAAAGTTCCTTTATGAAAATAAACACACGTTTTAAAGTTGTGAACTAGGTTGATGAAATCTCTAAAATCATAGCTTATGTTTGATTATCGGTCTTCACGATTTAATATTTCTTAAGACATTTCAAGATAATAAATAAAGTAGATTTGTAAAAGTTTACTAAGCGTAGCAATTTATAAAAATCTCGACATGACCTGATCGTTCCTGCAACGTTTTCCATATTAACAAAAGTTAATTATTTTCCCTCCATTGAATCAATCCATGTTGCAAACCCAAACACACCCCTCAAGGTTATTACAATCGTAAAATGAAGATAATAATTATAGTATTTATTTAACCATTCCACCATTTAGATCCGGTTTTTAATATATATAAAACCTTATATTATATTTATTAGTCGGTTTTTATATAAACCAAACGCACCCTACTCGCTTTTACTAAAACCAAACGCACCCTACTTTCTGAAAACAACCCAAACACTCCTTTATGGATTTCTGCCAAACCAAACGCGCATCATTGTTTTAACACAACAAAATACCCCCAGGGTTGGGTGGTCCCCCCCCCCCCCCCCCAGTGGGGCTGTTAAACAGCCATCTAAACGCACCCTAATCAGATTATAACTAAATCAAACACACTTTATGCCGCGTAAATCACAAACCAACGCGCCCTTGCTGCGTTTTATCAACCAAACGCACCCTTAGTTGGCTGATTTGACAGTCAAACGCAACCTTTGTGGGCTGCCATAAACCCAACTCACCCATGGTGGTGATATGACCATCAAACGCACCCTTTTTCGGCTAATGTGAATACCAAACGCACCCTGTTGGTGAATAAACAAACCCGACGCACCCTTCGGCTGACGAAACGCAAAAACCAACGCACCCCTGGTTGTGGTTTTAAACCCGAACGCACCCTCGTGGGTGGTCTGGTGGTGGCAGCAGGCGAGGTGGTGGTGGCGTCACGGCTGTGACGTGGGGTAGAGATGGTGAGGTGTGCGGCTGGCGTATGGTTGTGGTGGTGGGTTTCGGTTGGTGATGAAGGTGACGATGGGGTTGTGGATCGGTGATGATGCGATGGTAGGGTGGGGTGGCATTGGCTATTGGTGACAGCCATGGTAGTGATGGTGGCCGGAGCATGGTAATGGTGTAATGGGGACAGCAGGTGGCGATGAATGTGTAAATCGGTGGGACAATTGAGTGTCTATGACTACTATCTCCACACAGTATTTTAAAGTGTTTGCTTGATATTCTGAACTTAAAATAATGAGTGTTACATGATTACTGTCTCTCTACTGTTCTTAAATGTTTTAAGTGATATTGTTTTTAATTTGCAAACATTTTCCCCAAGAATTATTTTATGAGGTTAAATAGCATTTGAATAATATTTCGGTGTTTGATTTTACCTGGGGGGTGAAATAAAATTTTAAATTTTCTATGGGCCTTAGCATGTTTTGTCCTTTTTAAGTAGGAAACCTTCGACAGGATATTCAATGCAGTCTTATTCGTGGCATGGTTAAGGAAAAGGACCAGTGGCAAGTGGGGCTCCAACGGCTAGAAATGTAGCGAACCGTTACCTCCCCTCAATATATATGCTTTGTCAATTTCTCTAATTTGTCATAACTATAATATTAGCGTACTTAGAGATTTAATGTCGTATTTCGTTCCGTTGGATTGTTGTTGTGTTTGTCGCGTTGTGGTTGGTTGCTATTGGCGGATGTCATCTTTCTGTGTCACAAGATGAGGATCACCAGTACATCATTGTAATACTAGGGCTTATCGTGCCACTCATCATTGTGGCGATTGCATGGTAGCTTTTCTGGTAAAAGTAGCTTTTTGCAAGTAGGCATGCTGGGTTTTGTAATTGGCAGTTTTATACCTTGGTTTTTTAATTTACTTTTGGTGAATCTCATAAGAATCTATACGAACGTTTCATCTTTAACTTTGTTTCGCTTATGTATGATTGAATTCTCATGATGTATTCTTGATGAATCGTTGACTTTTATAGTTTCCTTGAGTGTTGTCTTTAATGTGATGAATGAGTAAAATGTGTACGTGTTTAAACTTTTGTTATTACATCGAGTACTATTGAGCATATCTTTGTCGACCTAGATTTTTACATAGTGGTCATGATATGTTATACTTAGGTACATTGACATCTCCTTTTCCTTTAGTTATTTGTTTGTAATTGTAAGCATAGTCGGTACAGAGACTTGTAGTGTATATAAATCATCGTGTCTCCTAAGCATCTGATGAATGATGTTACGTTATATGTTGATTTATGGTTCATTATTCCCTTGCTACTTTCTACCACACATGTGGTCCTCTGAAAGTTTATGTTCATCTTATGTGTTTATCTTACTACGTTCATATCGCTTCATATGTTGGCGTGTATTATCTATGTGTTCGTATATTAAATCATTAATTCATCATTATTTGTTTTTTCAAATTAAATTACATTTTTGTGATGAGTTGAGGGTCGGTTTGGTGGCTATCGCTCTTGCTAGATACGACTGTTCATCAGTATAATTTTAAATCATTTATTCCCCACAACTCCTAACCACTTACGCCGCCCCTTTTTTCTATATCTTTTAAGTTTTCATATTTACTCATCTCCTCATCTTAATTTCATCACTATTCACGGTTCATGTTTCTTATCCTCTTCCTCTAAACTTGCCCTATTACAATCCTAATGGGCATTCCCATTCGAGATTTTTCACTCCGTTATGATCTAATCATCACATCGCTTATTTTAAGGTCTACCGATGTGTTTCTCTCACGCGGTGATGTAGCCGTCGTTTTTTAGCTTTTACATCTTTGTTGTATTTTTCCTATTATTTTGCAATTGTGTCGGTATTATGAACAGAAATATTATGGATTGATTGAATAGTGTTTTCGTGTGGTGTATTTTATAGTTTCACCCTTCCGTTACTATTATATATTGCCTATGTACCCCATCCTCGATCTTGGTATGTTTCAGAGGTTCGGTTATTACCTAGTAAGCCTTAAAAGCATTCTGTTATTCTATTTTCATGAAACGTGCGCTCATTGATTTGTGAGTGAAAAGAATTTTTAGACTGACAAAAGGTTGAGTTGTGCAAGAAAGAAATATGAAATCTGGTGGGGGTTAATTTCTTCTCGTCTGAAAGCATGATGTGTGGCACTTTTGAAATGAGATTCTTCATGTTGCATTTGTGTTCATCAGGAGATGTTCCTTATTTCCGTTTTCTGGGCACATGAATTGTATTCTTCGTTTTGTTGAACATATGAGCATTAATTGTTTTTGTATTGAGATAGTAACTTTGATATATTGTTATTTCATTGGCGCATTACGATGCTTGTTATTTGATTCCAAAAATTTATCAAATATAATGTACTCAGAAACTTCTTAGGGTAGAATTTGTTATTTCATGAAAGTAAGGTACAAGTCTTTATTAATTTATTTGCCTAGATGGTTTCTTTGACAAGCTGGGATAATTGTTATAACGAGTCTGGATGTTTGGCTTTATAGGCTAGGCGGGCTAGATTTTCTGAGTTTGTTCATTGAATTCCTCAGCGTGTCGTGTTGTCCTCGGCATCAGATCTTATCCTAATATGCTAATATCGCGATCAGTCTTCTCGGTTGTATGCGAGAAGAATCCTGCAATTCAGAGATCAAAATCTCTTTGTCTTCGGTGTCTGCATGGAGAGTGTCAATCTCCACCTCTATGTCCTCTAGTCGGGCCATCACATCTTCTGGGTTGAGTCCTGATGTCTCGGATGCTGGTTTACCGTCAGAGAAGGTAATGACATCTGGGCAAGATTGGCGATAAATGTGATCTAATTCTCTTTCGAGAGGGTCAAGGTGCTTGTGATATTAGTGTGGGAACCACCATGGTTTTTTTATTTCTTGGGGGGGAGAGTTTAGCACTGTGTAGGGTCCAAGGTTAGTTCTAGTTAGTATTGAGTTGCTTGGAGAGGTTGGGTGTCACAGTCTTCTTAGAATGGAATGTACCGTGGTGGCTTCCTGTTCCGGGGAGTTGTCAGGTACGTTGCTGGAAAGTGATTAAGACATTTCTCGAATACGCTCTACATACGACAAAATGGGTTTCTTCTTCTTATATTCCATGTTTGGGTAGAGATTACTTATGAGTGCCATCTATTTTGGAGATAAGGTGTATTGCATGTTTCGAATGGTTATGCATACTATGTCTAGAGGATATGTCTAAGAGTGTTGGATTTAAGCATTTGTATGTTTCTTATTCTTTTTAGGAAGGTTATTCGTAATTATTAGTCGTATCCTTATTTTAAGACCTAAGCTAAGTGACCGGAACCTTATGGTAGGGTTTTTCGGATAATAATTAGATGCCCATATTGTAGAGTTCTTTTTTCTTGGTTCAAGAGCTGACGCAAACCTTCATGTTACCAGTTTCTCTTTTGTAGTCTTGACTATTATTTGCGGCTATTGTCTCTTACTTTTACCGAGCGTGTTTTAATGAATTTGTTGTTCATGTTCCCAAATGATGCGACATTCGTCAATTATTGGTGTACTCAAGCGGCGCATGCTTTTGTTGATTTTTATATACTTTGAAACTTTTATTGTGTTTATCAACGACCTATAGTAGTTAGGAGTATATGTATTTACATATGGTCGATAATAGGAATCTTCGTTGTAGTGAAGTTGTGAGTGGTGCATTAGCAAGGTTTCCTGAAGTTGTTTATGTAAGTAACCCTCATATAACGAGTTAGTATGGAAGTAATTTATGACAAAATCGTTAATATTATGTATAAGTGTCTCTTGGTAAATGGGATACTGGTTATAGGGGTTCAATTTTTGGTGTGAGTCAGGGTAGTTCCATTGGCACTAGGTTGATACAAATGCGTAATCCATAGGAAATGTTATTCCAATATGGTGAATGATAATGTGTGGCTTAGTGAAACATGTCTTTCATGACGGACAAAATTTGTGCTTTTATTTTAATTATGTTTGGGTGTTTGTTTATTTTAATTATTTTAAGTGTGAGAGGGTTTCTGTGGGGATACATAAAAGGATATGATGGGAACACTAGTCACTTGATGGAGTTACTATTTGACAGCCAACAAAAAAAAACATTTTATTTTATTATATCTTTGAGAGAATACTTTGAATACTTTGAATTATTTTATGATGGGATTGTGACTTCATGGCGTGAAGAGGACTTGATACGAGAGATAGACCTCTACATGCCAATATACCAATGCAGACTCTTTATATTCCGTAAGATAGAACACCTGAGAAAACATTGCTAAAGTGTCAACATAAAGTTGGTGAGTTCATAGGTTTTGTTGTTTGATAATAGTGATGAACCACAAGATTTATAACCATAGCATGAAATATAGTAATCCTGTATATCACAATAAAAAGTATTTACTATTGTCTAAGCTCATGACACCGAAGCGTTAACATGTATCATCATAGATAAGCCCATGCAGATGTTCAACCCGCAACATCCGTAACTGACTCAAATGAAACTGTGTTTGCTTGACTAATGTCAGTCCAAGACAAATAGCGATGTCAATCCTGATAGATCTATCCATAACATTCGCGCTCCCTCAACCGGTCATCCGGTCAAGAAATTGACGGTTCATGATAAATTGGGCAATATAGCAGGTTGGGTTGAATAGGGACTTAGACCCAATAGTAAATCAGTAAATGTACTTGTGTTCAATCTGTTAAAATAAGCAATATTCTCACCCCAAAAGTTAATTTAAAACAGTAAAGTAGGGGCTATGAAAACTCACCTTGCCGGTTAATCGTCTGGGATTGATAATGGATCAATGTGCGTCAAAATAGTGACTCAGTCAAACACCTAGGTAATTACGACAAAGTCTGAGTTTATATTCTAAAAACTTAATGTATGAAAAGAATTATGCAAGTGGGTCATCAAAGGGCATTGTCGTTTATGAGATAACGTTTTATGTTTTTAAAATGTTGATCAAATCATTGGCTCTAGGGATGATACACGACTTTACATCTACGAGTATATATATGTGAATTGATAATATTATGCGCCGTAACTTATATTTACATAAACATGCGATTTATATCTTAGGAAAACATAAGCATTATTGGTAAGTTACTAAGTTTATGTATTTTCTTATCACGTCTATTTATTTATCTCGTAGTCGATAATTAATTTGTGCAATTATCGGTTTTATATATCACGGTTCGTTCGACTCGTTTAAGTTATTTCTAAAAATTATCTATTTACATCTAATACCCTTAAGTTTCAAAATGGCAAATCTTAGTCCCTTTATTTTCTAAATTTAGTAAATTACACGATTAACCTTTAACTTTCGTGTGATTGTTTTTAATCTTTTGACGTTCCAAAATAAGGTTACATATAATATGTAACTTTTATGTTTTAAAACCCGAATAAGCTTTAAAAATATTTTTAGTGTTAAATAAATTGTATAACCCACGTTACGTTTATTTACCCAAAAAAAAACTTGGTTTCGTTATTACCAATTTTAAGTCATCAATAAGCGTTATTTAGTTTTTCTGATTATCGAAATAATCATTTTGCTCGTTAAAGAATTTCTCACCCCTTTTCGGATTTGACTGAACTACCTAAAGCTCGAACTACATGCATGTTTCCCTGCTTCTTTAAGTCCAAGATTTACAAGTAAATTTCATGCAAGTTGTTAAAATATCACGTGTATATTTCTATACGACACGTATCATTTCTTTATATTAAAAACCCACATGGCCATTGTTTCTTTCCTTTTTTTGACTTTCTGTCAAACACAAGTAGTGGATTTAAGACCACTGTTGTGGCTTCTGTTCGCCCCCATATAAGTCAAAATTTTCATATTTAATGCTTTCATTTCGACATGCATGATCCCGGTATATATATATATTACCACAAGTTCGTTTAATTATCGAGGCTCAAGGACGTTACCACGCCCCTTTAGTAGCTTAACAGTCGTGGTCAAGCAACAGCCGACTGTGGTTGTTTGCGCGCAATAGGGGTGCGTCCCGAGTAGTAATCGTTAGTCAAGTGTTACTGGTTCTTGGTACGAACCACGAGCTCAACTAGCTCAGGTTCTTTTGGGGCTGTGACGTGCCCACAATGAGCCAAAGGCTCGCTGTGGTTCATCGTATACTAGCTGGTAACGCCCAAGTACAAGCTAAGATTGACAAATGTTAATGTAATTCACTCATGGACCATCGTTTCATTCCTCCCTAGTGAGCCGTTAATTATGAGTATGTTTTTAAAGTCTTCATAAGAAAATTTCTTGGTTCGTTGTGAGTTCTTTACGCATGACATGTTGTTTACTAGTTTTCCCATACGTCGTGATTTTATGCGTGGTACGTTCAAGGTTTAGGGACATGCGTACGTACATACGAACCACGCATGGTTTATACATCGTTTGCTAGTCATGCAAGGCCGAGGCTTTGGCTTTAGACTAGGCGTACTTTGGTTTTTGGTTTATGATAAGCTACAAAGATAAAGGTATATCTAACTACGAGGTGACTTACCTCAGTCCAAATTTGCTAGTCGATGAGGAGAGGTGGTGGTGTCAAGAAAACTCGAACCTTCCTCACTTCTACCAAAAAAATGACGTACCCTATCTCTTGAACTCGACAAAACCCTAACTCGAATCGTGCTTATCTGCTACTTGTTTTATGAATGAATTGTGCTAGGAAGAAGAGTGCAAGGCATTTTATTTATACTAGCAAACATCATGCTCGGTTCTTGAATCTTTAAATTTGCATGAGAGTTGGTATCATTTACAAATACTATTGGGGAATCTAGTAATGATGGTGTTTCTTTGATACTATAGCTCTACATTGGTACTATTCTTGTCTTACTATTTCTATCCATGGGACATTTGATCAGATGTAGAAGTGGTGTAGTAGCAGGAGAGTTTGAATAAAAGAATATATACAAGTAGGGTAGTGAAATGATGTAACATTATTATGGTTCATATATATTTTTATATATTTATATACATATAATTTCTTTTGAATTTGTTTACAGATTGACATGATTCGTAAATTGTGATGTCAATTTCTGAGGTGGGTAGCGTGCCGAGATGAAATCTTTACAAGGAAACTTTGGACATTGACATGTGCATGGTTATTTATTTGAGCATAGGCGGTTTCATGAAAATAATATAAATAGACAACTTCGTTTGACAAATGAAAAAAATAAATATGGTTTTATCGCTATAAGTTATAAAATATCCTTTTAGACGCATGAGTAAAAATGGTGATATTCGCGTGCTAATTAAACCTTTCATGACAAATAGTAGTGCATGATGATCATAGAATGACTTCTTGTTGAGGTTAACGGTAAAATTTGCAAATTTCGCGGTACATACTTTTATTAAATGAAAAAGATAAGTCTCAACTTTGCGGGGTGCCACAGTTTCATCCATTGTTTAGCTTTTCCCTTTTGGGTAAATGGAAAAGCCATCAACATAACCTGGTCTCTTGCAACTCCTGGGGAATGAAAAAGATCGATAATTCCGGTGATGTTAGAGATGTGTTCATGAGGATCTTCGTCCTCTTTTCTGTAAAATATGTTTTCTTTTAGTTCTTTGATGCATTGTCCCCAAAATTTGAATTTTATGTTTTCCTCGAATAATGGTTTAATTATTCCAGGTCCACTGTCATTCCTGATTTTTGTCAGATATTTGTTGACAGTGGACCCAGAATCATTGGTTTCACTCATATCAAATTATAACTAATTTTAGCTCCTCGGTAACAGAGCCAAAAACTTGATGTGTAAATTGTTTTAAATAATTAATTGCCAAGTTTTAAATTTATAAAACTCGATTACCGATACACGCACTAACGGGCAGAGAACCCGGTCGTATATAGTGCAGTAGTTTGGTAAATCTGAGGTTGTCCTAGGCGCTAAGGTTTACTAGTTATAATTTGATTATGTCACGTTTGAAAATAGTTTTAAGTTGATTTTAATAACTACAGAAAAGTAAATGCAGTAAAGTAAAGTGATAGAAGAATTCAAGGAGAAAAGTATGCTAACCTAACCATTTCATTACTAATGCTATGATTACATTTTCCTATGCAATGTTCAATTAAAGTTCCATTAGTGGTTCTAATATCGACATATCCAAATTGGCATTTGAGGTCTTTCCTATACTCACTCTGCGATCCCACATTCCCCTACGATCACACGAGCAGGGTATCCAAGTTTGCAGTGGTTAATCCCCAACTATCCTTAAGACCAATCTATAATCTAAACCGATTATTAACCCCTTCTGAAAGAGTTCCTGTGCTTTTTAAGTATTTAATATGGTAAAGGAAATAATGTGGTAAATTCCTACACTAGGGATAGGTGCCAAGCTACCCTAGTACCCCGCTAATCCTAGGTTCAACAGGGTAAGTCTATGTTATTATCATTGTTATTCATCCTAGATATAGATCTAAACAACCTTGAGCTATAAACGATCCAAGAACTATCACGTGTTTTAGTTCTATCACAATTGGTATCAGAGCCACGTGGCTCTTGATCTAGGATCACAAGGTTTATTTTAAAGTCTTGTTCTTGATGAAAAAGAAGTAATGAATCTCTGTTTGGTGTATTGGTGATTTTGGTGAAGTTAGGGTTTTTGCGACACTTTAAAGCGTCGTCTTTATACTTAAAAAAAGGGTTTGTTCCAAATAAACGTGGTTATGGTATATAAATGGAAGACGAAGTACAGGTTTGAAGGTTTGAAGGTTTCCTGTATTTGATTCTTGGACTAAAGGAAAAGCATCAGGTATTCAGGTTTGGATATATTTCGCAGTTATGGTTATACTCGTTAAAGCTGCTGCAATGACGCTTACAATTGCTTGGGATTGAACTCAAGTTTGTACTACCAATGAATGTGATTTAATACTGCTTGCTGCCAAAAGAATGATTTAATGCTGCTAACGGGGATTTTGTAGATTAGAAGTCCATTGGAAACTGGTATTGATGCTGCTGATTGGGAACAATACTAAAAGGTTAATACTGCCAGTTTCATCTGATATCATACAAAGAAGAGAGTTAGTACTACTAGTTACACCCGATATCGGACAAAACACACACAAGAAGTTTTTTTGTATTGGTTTCAATGTTCTTAAAACTTTAAAAGGCTCATTTTTGGATTGTTTGGTTTAATTGATTACGAAGAGGATTAATTATCACTTATTTGAAGATGAAGTGGAGTTTCACGGGTTTGTGTTCTTATCATATCTTAAAGTGGGTGTTACACTTTGAAGATAACTTGTTCGTGCTTAGAAACGATGTGACGAAGACTTGACAAATCTAGCAAAGGTGTGTGATTTTTCTTATGGTGCTCAATGCTCACATTTGCTATCACTTTAAGGAGTTACGTTGTTGTGCTTAGTGTCTCATAAAAGATGAGGATTTTATCAAGAGGTTGCGATCTACTTATATTTTAGTCTTGGTATGAGTTTAACGTCACGTGGATAGTACAAGATATAAGACACAAGTTTGGGTTATTCTACTTCAGCATCAAGTTAGTTATACTTAGTTTTCTTCATCAGTAATCATTACATAGAGCCTACAGAATTGAAGATTCAAGAAATGGTTAACATATGGGTTTCAGGGTAAGCTTAATGTTAAAATGTTTAACCATTTACATGCATCATTGAGGTGAAGGTTTTTTCTACTGCTAATCATTGTTACTACTGCTAGTGTGAGTTTCTATTACTCAAGTTCATTTTTCTTATTGTGCTTAATGGTGGGTAATTTGAGAAGTTAGAAGGCTTGGATTAGAAGTGTGATATTGGTTTGTAGTGGTCAAGATCAAAGTTGCTTATATTCATAAGTACCCTATTGGATTATGAAAAAAAGGGGAAGAAATATTAACACGTTGCAACTTGTAGATCCTTGGTATGGCATGGTACAAAGGAAATCTACTTAAGGGGAAGTTTTGTTTCATTCAGGGAGATGATTACATCTCAAATTCAGGGGAAGCTTTGGCTTTATGATGAAGTTCGTACATGACTTTGTTTGTTTTGTCATCATCAAATAGGGGAAGATTGTTGGGATTTTTGATTTGATGAGACAAAGTGAATAAAAGAATGAAACTAAAGGACTTAAAATGCAAAGCTGGAATTCTTCAAAAGATGGAAGATTTTGAAGACTTTAGAAGATCTCCTTAAGAAGATAACAGAAGATATTCCTTAATGTTTAAAATATTTATTAATATCTTTTTGCTTATCCCTTTGTAAAACCTAATATCTCTAGTATATAAAGAGATACAGGTTGTAGGTTTTAGATGTGCACATAAAATGTAGTCGACTAAAGGAGTGTGTGTTCTAGGCGTGTGGTTCATTATAAATGCCTAGAATGAGTGTTGCAGCCCCAAGATAAATGTTTCATTGATTCTGTTACTAGTTAGAGTAACCGTTCTAGAATTGATCATCTAGAATTAGGGCGGATAGTAAATAATATGAATGAAAAACCTTGTTGAAATAACTTTGTTCATTATGCTATTTCCGTTATGCATTCATTCATGTTCATTGTTATTTTTCCTAGATGAGTCTATAACGATCTTCACAGTCTAATAACAGGATTAACAAGATCTAAGCAACCCTCTATACTACCAAAACATAGGGATCAATGAAAGGCTATAAGGATATCTAACAAAATCATAATTGAACAGAAAACAATAATCATATCAATAGCAATTACATGTTTAGGCCAGCACTAAGAGTGCTTAGCCGCTCATGGTAACAGTAATGCAAGAATTAATGAAAGTAAACATGGATTGAATAATCATTGTTCTTACAGTGAATGTTATGAATGATTAAATACAAGAAATGTGTAAAGTGACTTCTCCTTTGGACTTTTGGTGAAATGCTTCAGACCTTGGGGGCTTGGTTCACCCCTTGGGACTGTGTTGTGAGTTGTGAAAGTGAGTGATGATGAATGAGCCGGATGAGGGCTCTATTTATATATTTTGAAACTGTTACGGCGTAACCCTTATGAGACGTTACGCCGTAACCTTGCTACCTAGGCTTCCAATCTTCTAGGCTAAAATGATGTTACGGCGTAACCTTGTCGCCTATGTTACGCCATAACGCTGACTCGGATGAATCATCTTCTATGAATTTTGAATGTTACGGCGTAAAGTATGAGAGGCTTTACACCGTAAAAGCTGTAAGGACTAATTTCTTCTTTAAAATATGTTACAGTGTAATCCTTCGGGGATGTTACGCCATAACAAGCCTTGAACTCTTTACTTTAGTGCATTTCATGTCCAAATTCCACGTCTTTTGCTAAAATACTCACTTGGTCCCTGAAAACTAAATATAAACAATTAAGTAACATTTTCAAACATTTATAACATATTTATAAGCATTTTCATAGGGAATTTGATATTAAAATGTATTAACTATTTGATGTTATCAAAAGATTAAAACATTTTGCTTACTTTTTTCTAAGCATTCAACACATCTCTATTAGGATTATATGTAAAATATATCATCTAGATCTACCATCATAAAAACACGGTTGTTTGAGTCATATTAGGCGAAGTATTAGAGAATCAACCATATCTCTTCTTTGCTACACTTCAATAGGTAAATTTAAACTAAATAAACAAGTAGTAACTTAAGTTAGTTTACATTGATGCAATTTGTCTTTAATTAGAATGTTTCATTAAACAAGTAGTAACTATGATTTTATTAAACGTTCCTAGATTCGTGTCATCTCACATATGTGTATTTGAAGTTTCAAGATCACAACTTATTCCTATGTGATACAATTATATGCCTTCATGATTATCTTGATGATCAATGATTAATTGCTTAGTTATTGAATGCATGTTTATTATAAAGGTTTTTGTCTTTGTCAAACAATTCTAATATTATATTTCTTAGTTTATCTAAATAATACATGCTAAATGTTAACATGTTTTACATGATGTTTACATTTAAAGTAATCATATTTATTATGCGTCGTTTTACATGACTTGTGTGTTAATTGTGCACCTACACTATGACAGTTTGATGCAAAATGAATTAGGTATGCCTATCACGATATACTTTTAGATTTCATATAGTCTTACTCATTAATCTTTATGGTTATTGTGTTGTTGCATGCTTAAATATTCTTACATGCTTAAATCTATGTGTCTTATGCATTTAGGTATATACTTCCTGACACTAGAATTTATACCCTTACTACACGCGGCCTTTAGTGTCACAATCCAATAGGTCATAATAGTCGCAAAATGGTCTTAAATCTCATACAGTCTCCATGCACGCTCTTCCTTATTCATCATCTCGTTTCCTACCGAATGATCCACTCTTTTGTCAAGTGATGGTAAGATATAAATCTAATGCACTTCTAAGTAGTTTTGAAAACTTAAATATTTTGTCCAAAATATTTAAGCAATTTTAACTTGCCATCGCAAACGTTAAAAGTCATATCCGAAAATTCATATTCAATCCTTTTAACAACATATGTTAAAACGCTCTTCCAAAAGCTAAAAGCTAACATCAACCCTTTTTATAGTCTTGTTACTATTAAATTTATCTCTATAAATCTCGACAACTTAATTATTTCATCCGAAATGCTTAAGAAATTTTAATTTGCGAAAAGCAAATTAAAACGTCACTCCTCCGTCAAAACTTATCAAAAATCTCATAAACGTCTCATTCTCATCTTAATAGTCTTGTTACTATTAAATGTATACCAATAAATCTCGACAACTTAACTATTTTATCTGAAATGTTTAAGTATTTTTAATACACGAAATGCAAATTAAAATGTCACTCAATATTCATGTCTAATCCGTTTCACAAAAACCTTAATCACGCCTCTATTATTATATAGATGGTTAATATCTTCCGTCCACCTAACCGCTACTACCTTTAAGACAACCTCATACCTCGTCGTGTGATTGTTCTATGAACACTCGCAATGCTCGAGAAGAGCTACATAATTTCGTGGATGAAGTTCGTTGTATGCTAACCGTTGTTGGAATATGGTAGTTGAATCCGCATGTTATACGATTAGATATACGTGAGTCTATTGGGGGCACACACGTTAAACACGAATAGTATGTTTTACTTCACGAAATATATATATGATTATAATATATAATATATTATATATATATATATATATATATATATATATATATATATATATATATATAGTCATTAAATTAGTTACTTGTTTAATTAATTTAATAGACATTCTAAATAAAGAACCAATGGACTAAACAGGACAAAACCCGAACCTTAAGGAGCCCCATGTTTGGCCGACTCCTTGGAATGTTCTACAAGGGGTGTTTGGCCGACCTATAGGGGGAGAAAAAGGAAGGGGATAAGATTTGTTTTAATTATATAATTTATACTAATCTTATCCTACAAGAATTAGGGTGTTGGGGTGCCTATATAAACACACCCTCTATCCTTCATTCTTTATTCATTCAATCCCTAAATCACTTAAAGAATTTTGGTGCTCTCTCCTTCTCCCTAAAACCAAAATCGACCGAATCCTTAAACCTTTAGGGTTTTTTGGTTTTCTCACCCAAATCGCCAAAACCTTAACCCATTAGGGTTTTCGATTTTATCCCTTCTTCCTTGGTTGACGAATACACTTCAAGGGTTTTGAGAATTAGGGTTTTGTCATAAACCCTAATTAGGGTTTTGCTTTGGTTCGACTTTAAGGGCACACAAAGGGTGTGATTGGTTTGTTTGATTTGACACGTGTTGTTTGATCATGAAGTTAAGACTAGCATCTTGGCATACTTGGTTGACGTGTTTGTGTGAGCAACCGTAGAGGTGGTAATTTAACTACTATGTTTTCAAGATCAAGATCAAGTGTTCGTTTATTGATTTAACTCAGTAAACAAAAGGTTAGTATATTACTTGTTTAATTTATGTGTTAATATTGTTAGCCTCAAAATATTAAGCCGAACAATGAAGCTTGGCTTATTATTATAGAAGCTCAGTCTTTATTATATTTATGTTGTAATAGGCTAGAAAGGGTATCTGGCTCATTTTATGTAAGCTAATATTGCACATGTATCAGGGTAAAGCCTAAGTTATCCCGAGCCTAGCCCAAGTAACAAACCACACGGCCCAACAAGCCTTATAAAGCCGGCCCATATTATGGTATAAATACCCCTCTCCAAGTGTGGAGAGGGTGTTGGTCTCATTTGTAACACACACATTTCATGTGAAATCAACCATTCCTTTTCTCTATTTATTTCTCTCCTTAACTTCTCTCTACAATTCTTCCATTCTTCCTTGTGTTATGATTTCTAATACTTTACAATTGGCATCAGAGCCCATGGGATGATTAGCTAGATTATGTGTGCGTTTTCTTGGTTAGTTTAGATTAAAAGTTTGGTTTTTTGAAGGTTTATAGTCTTGTTCTTGGTTCTTTTTTATCTTGACATTTATGATGTTAAAGTTCATGTTTTTATAGTTGCTATAGCCTTCTAGTACTAAGTTGTGCAAAAGAAACCAAGCAAAAATGTTCAAAAGGGTGATTTTTAGGCGTTTTTAGGTGAAAATACAAGTTTTTCTAGCTAGCAAGTTAAGGTTCTGTTTGAAGATCTTCTTAGCGAGTTGTGGTACTATTCTGGCGAGTTGTCAGACTAGTACACTGGTTGTCAGGTCGTACTGTTTCAGCGACTTATCTTTTTTGTGTAGGTAGCGAGTTGAGGTAGCGAGTTGACTTTTCTTGCAGGTAGCGAGTTGGCGATAGCGAAGTTATCTGAAGACCATTTTCTAGCGACTTGAGAAAAGAAACTGTGACACCTCGGAAAATTTAGAACTTCTTGTTATTTTACGTAAAAGTATGTATCGCAAGCATTTGCTAATTGTCGTTATTTTTCTAATAAAAGTTATCCTTCAAGTGGCATACAATATTTTGTGCTAGTCAAGAGTTTAAAATAACGTGCATAAATCGTCATTTTATTTACGGATCAAAAAGGGGTACTTTAGAGATCGCATAACAATAAAAATCATATTTTATTTTACGCCGCGCGAAACAAAGTCGCACGACTATATTATTTTGTGAACCCATTCATACTACAATAGATACAATATAAATGGACAAGTGTATATACATTACTAAATATTCAATAAAACTTGACGTTCGTTTCAAATGTGCAAGGCTATTTAAAGTCAATCAGTAAATTCAAAATAAATGAACCAACATCATCATCACTAGTCCTTACACCTACTACCCTACTACTTTATCAAATTGAAACTTTTCATACACATGATACGTATCATGCAATCTGATACAATTGAAAGATAAGAAATAGTAATATTCTTTAATAGTATTACAAAAGGGAAATGATAACTAATAGTAGTATAAAAGTTCACTGTGAATCAACAATGCGTATAGTACTCACTCACATGCAATATTTCAGTAATATTTCCCACAAAACGAGTATAAAAGGGGAACCATGCATGGACGAATAACTCACAACTAAAATTTGAAAACAAAGATTTCACAAGTCAGTAGGAGTAAGCTTTCGAGAGCTAGTAAACGTCAGGTTATAAAGGGGTGAAACAAGAGAGGTTCGAGTTCTTTCACTGCCACCACATTTCTCGCTTGGACCTTTGTAAGCTCCTTTCTATTCCTTGCTTAACGATTTTCAGGCTATGTCGCATACCCTTATTGTAACACCCCCAAATTAGGTCGCAGCGGAATAAGGGTCCGGGGCTAGGGATGGCAATGGGTCGGGGAATTTTGGGGATCGTACTTACCATCCCCATCCCCGTTTCTCAGCCTCATCCCCATCCC
>BQNB010127968.1:0-19354 GCA_026074375.1 Tanacetum coccineum | reverse complement strand
TTAACTAATTAAAGACCGAAGCTCCATCGTAGAGTGACCGAGCTTCCTTGTTCGACTCAATAAATTGAGGCTAACAATGGCTCCTATTTATAGTATTTTCGAAACTTAGGGACCAAGGGAGCTTAGAGATCTGGTTAGGACACATATGAGAGCTAGATGGTGACTAAGAGAGGCTAGAGGATGTGTTGGATAGGCTAGAAACTAGCAAGAACATGGTGGAAACACCATGTGTATGTCGCGGCTACCATAAGCACAAAAAGAGAGATGTGGCTTCAATTTTGACCATGGGATTGTTAAAGAATCTGGTTAAGCTGCTCCAAGGTTTCTAGAAGAGTTCTTGGGTGGTCATTTGTACATGGTAGCAATTTAGAGGGGTTAAAATGGTCATAGAAGCAAACCGGGTCTATTTTAGGTTCGACGGGTTCTTCAAAGGTTTTAACAAGGTACATTGTGTTATAAATGATTAAGGGATGATGAAATAGGTTTTTAAGGTCTGGTATTAAAGTAATTAGTAAATATTAGCAATTCGTTTGGGTTAAAACGGATTAGAATTGAAGAAATGGGAGTACGGGTTCAACTAGGGCTCGTTTAGGGTTTTCTTGACTTTCTTGGCTTATATTTTGCATATTCTTGATTAGGAATGATGGAATACAAATCCTAGGGCTTATATAAAGTATTATCAATGAAGTTTGGTCGTTGTTTTAAGTTATAATGGGTTGAAATTGAGAAAACGGGTCAAAGTTACAATTAGGGCATAATTAGGGTTTTCTGGATTCGTTAAGGTTTTCTAGGCTTTGATTTCTTGCACATTGCCAAGTTAATGATAGATAATGATTTGTAAACTCATTTTATGAGTTTATAATGGCCCTTGGTTGGTTATTTGGGATTAGAATGGTTTAAAACGAGTAAACGGGTTAAATGAACCAATTAGGTATATTTAGGGTTTCTAGGATATGTTTTACGTACAAGTGAAGTAAAATGATGAAGTAATGATGAAATAATGATTGAATAGGATTGATATGATTGTACAATAAGTTATTACAACTTATTTGAGTGTTGGTTTGGGTTTGTAATGAATAAAAGCCAAGAAACAGGTCATGGTTTAGAAACTAGCTTGGTTTAGGGTTTTGAATTTGGGTTTTAAGTGTAAAAAGATGTTTGAAAGCTTATGAATAGAATATTTAGGGTTTAAATCTTGTAGAATGAGTGTAGTAGCTTGTGCACAAGTGGTGGTGAAGACATTAGAATGAAAACAGAGGTAAAACGGCTATTTTAGAGATCATGCTTAATGACTTATACATTGAGCTTTTAGAGATTTGTACTTTGAGTTGAATGGATTTTATATTTCAAATGAGATCTTATATTGATTGTACATATGCTTTAGTAGCTTGTACATTCACTTTAGGGGTTAACCCTTCCCTGAGATTAGGGTTTAGAGATACCCGGTAATGGTTTAAAGCCCGTTTTGATATGATGTTGCAAATGGTACCTTATAGGAATAATGTACCTTGTAATAATGATATTATGATACTGATTTGACATGTTATGATGTTTGCTTGACATATATGAAGACAGAATGGCCATAGATAGGTTGCGTGAACTCGTCTACTTTAGTTATGTAAGTTACATGACATACTGAGATATTGACAATGTAAGTAATGTAATAAAGCGAAAAATTTCCCCATATAATTGTGATCATAGTAAAATAGGTTGATGAAAATTCTTGGGTTGTTATAAATAGAAACATACCCGTAACTACGTTCGGGTCTTGTTGAGCATTCCTATCTTTTAGCATGTAGGCTCTTCCTTGGGCATTGATGTTGGTCTTGCGGCACTAATTTGTATAATGCCCTTTTTCTCCACATGCATGACATACAACTATTACTGGTAGTTGATTACTTCCAGTAGCTGGCCTCTTGTTTTGGCAGTTCTTGCTCAAATGGCCCACCTTGTTGCAAATATTACATTTGCCAGTACAAGGTCCGGTGTGATGGAAATTGCATCTCTTGCACAAAGGGAGATCTCCGGCATACCTACTGTTTTCTGATGGAGTAACAGCATAGGCTCTACCAGCTTCTTGCCTTCGGTTTTGTTGTTGACGATTGTTGTAGCGATTGTTGGTGTTGCGGTAGTTGTTGTTGCTGCGGGAGCTGTTGTTGAAAGTTCTTCTGTCGTCAAACTTTCTTTTGTTGTCACTCGATACTTGCATTGGAGTATGCTTAGTTACTTGATCCATTAGCCTTTGGGCTATGTTGATGGCTTCCTCTAAAGTTTGAGGTTTAAAGGCAGTAACATTTCCTTCAATGCTTCGAGGTAGTCCCTCGATAAAAGCTTCCAAGAGTTTATCGTTGTTTGGCACCATGTTTGGACATAGAACCGTTAATTCTTAGAATCTTCTAACATAAGGTTTAAGATCATTTCCCTTTACAATCAGATTGTAAAGTTCTTCTTCTATCTTCCTGATTTCAGTCCGGGGACAATACTTATTCGTCAGAAGCATTTTTAGCTCAGTCCAGGTGATTTGATTGGCTTGCTCTATTCCTATAGGTTGGGCATATGCATTCCACCAGGACAAGGCATCATCAGTTAATGTACCAGTAGCAAATGTTACTTTGTTTTCTTTGGCACATCTGCTATGAGAGAATACTGATTCGGTTTATTCAAACCAGCGAATAAGGCCTACTGCTCCTTCCGTACCATTAAAGTAGAAAGGTTGACAGCTAATCAACTCTTTGTAGTTTCCCGTTTTCACTGCAGGAATTCTAGTAGGACCGGTGTTCCTGTTGGGATTACTAGCACTTGTCATTGTCGCAGCTTGAGCATCTAGAGCTGAGGTGATACTATCAGCAACTAACTTTCTAATGGCATCTTGAGTCATAGCCGGTGCTTCCGTTGTTGATGCTCTTTTTGGAGGCATTCTACCAACAAAAGATAACACGTAATAAGAATGATATCACAAGTATAATGCTTGTTCTTCTTTAAAATGATTAAAGAGAAATGCTTATTCTTGAAATGCTTAAAGAATAATGCTTCATTTAAGCATTTTTAACAATGGTGATATCTAAAGGTTATGGTATGATGATGAATGTACGATGGATGAATGATGAATGAATGATGAATAATGATGAGATGAATAAAGTGGTAAGAAACAATAAGGTAGATAACGGGATTGCCTTTGTATTCAAGAATAACTTGCCTTAATACTATACATAGTCAAGATTTGACAAGTGTTTTTATTTATACCACACATCTCGTGGCTAGGTTAAAGCTAAAAACTGAAATTTAAACTAGAAACTGGATGATCATTCCATGCGGTTCTGGAGTTCGATGATGGAGTTCATGAGATTTTCTATGTCTGCTTGGTGACGAGTTTCCATGTCGTTGATAACTTCTCCTAATTCAGCAATCCTATAGCGGGCTAGAGAAATTTTATGGTTGCATCCTATTTGCTTTCTCTGGAGTTTAGAAATCTGAGTATGAGCTTGCTGAAGTTTGGCTTCCAGAGCATCAAAATCTCGTTGAATAATTACAGTTCCTTTTCCGAGGCCTTCGATTCCATTTTAAATATGCTCGATACGTTCGATGAGGATTGCTTCTAGGCTATTTAAGATATCCAGGATTTGCTCCTCATGTCGCTCGATAGTTGATTTTCGAGAGGTTTCGCTAATTTCAAAAGTTTAAGGTTGGAACGGGGTAGAAGAAGATGATTTTGTTGGTGAAAGAAGTCCTTCTGGAAGGAAAAATTCTTGAGTTTTAGGGGGTATGATAATTGGAGATGGGATTGGTGACTTTTTAGTATAGAAAGCTTGTAAATCTTTCATGTAAGGATCAACGGGAAATAATGAAAGGGTCGGTGAAGTTAGCGGGACAATTCCAAATGAATTGGAAGCACTAGAGTAAGTTTTCCCTAGAGAGGTTGGGATATAATTTGGAGAAGCTGGAGGAACATAGTTTAGAAAATTGGAAGAAAAGGCATCCTCTAAATTGGCAGTAGGATAGTCGGGGGAAGACATCGTTCTGCTTAACAACCTAGCAGTAAATAATATAAGTTATTTTATTTAGTAATATAATAGTTATGCAACTTTCTTGGATGGAAAAAGAAAAGTAGTTATAGTTAAGGTTTTAACCTTGTTCTCTATAACGTAGGCTCTTGATACCAAATCTGTAACACCCCCGACCCCCATTTTAAATATAGCACAACGAAACTAATCAGGGGGTATTACTTCCAAGGTACATACAGTCATAGATCATAGAAAATGACTAAAAAAGAGCGTTATTGAAATAATTTATAGTTCATTATTTTCTTCAGAGTTTTACAAACAGAGGTTCCAAAATCTATTACAGTAAAGTTTGAATGACTAACGGTATTTCCATATCATGTCCTCATCCACTTGCTATATCCGTGCCATTACAGTTACACTGAGAATAAAATAGGCTAAAAAATCACACAAAGTTGAGTGAAATCAATATGTTATAAGTAAATATAATTTGAATTGCAAATTCGATATTCAATCGGGTTTACATTGATTATACAACCCGGTATTGAAAACATATTTATTATTTCCATTAGCTCATGAAACCAAAGGCCTAAGGTATGGAATATGGTTATAAGCCCCTAGCTGGTACCCTTATCTAAATACCCGCGTGATTTATAATTATGAGCGTTTGGATTTACCACGAACAGGGTACTCCAACGGGGAGTCCCCAACCCAAAATAGAATCTAATCACTCATCACTCCGCACCCAGCTAACTGCGGAGAGTAATTAACGGTTCAAGATTATGGGAAGTAAAGGCATAAGCATTACTTAGGCAATAGGTAAAAATTGAAATTATCATACAAAAATAATTGCATTTCCTGTATTATAGCAATGTATCCCCCTCGCGGGTTTTATAAAACAATTTAAATATTGAAAAAAAATGCGAGTCAATGAACACACCTGAACTTTATAGTGAAATTGATATCTAATGGGTTTTTTTAAAAAGGAATGAAGTAACGGCTTCAACACGGGCAACCTGGGTTAATATGGCAAGTCTTAGTTTGATTGAATATATAAGTTTTTGGATATTGATGTTGATTTTGATATAAAAATTATCATAACAAAAACAACACCGTCGAGCCATCATAGTTCATAAGAGCATTCAAGTAACCGTGTGAATGAGCTAGGGCACTTTAAATCGTAAACCCAACAACTTAATCAGAACGTAATACCAAGATGAAACTTCTTAATATGAAGCTCCCTAGTATTATGGTATGATATGAATCCGAGACATGATTTTTGAAAGCACATCGATGATGAATGATATAATGATTAGAATATAAGCAGTTTTAAGCATTTTATTCAATATCTGGAGATGTTAAGCACGAGGAGTGTTAATTAAAGTTATGACATATAATTTTTTGGATATGATTTTACACTTTTTCAAAATGTTACATTTTAGACCCTAAGGTTTAGAAAAATTACAAATACACCCCTGAGGTTTGCACTTTATGACTTTGGTCCTTCAACTTTTATTGATATTCAAAATAAACCTTAGACTTTAAAAAGTGACATAATAGACCTTGTAGTTATAACTTTAATAAAATGACACTTTTAGTCCTTTTTGTTATAAGTTTCAGAAAATTACGATATATACCCCTTGCATGGATTATAATTACAAAACATGTCCAAATTGCCACGCAAGCTTATTTTAACATTTCAATAGATATTAATAAATTATCATAAACTAAAATATGAAGATTTAACATAACGCAAGTTTAAATTAACGATTCGTTAAGCTAGGAAGTAAAACGGGTCAAATTAGGGTTTTAAAATGAAAATGCGTGGGTTTTAAGATCAAATTCTCTTATGACTTATCAAAGTACTTATTTTAACATTTTAATAGCTTATTAGGATACATTATAACAAAAGTTTACAAGTTTAACCCATAGTTTAAGTAAAAACATGAAATTAGGGTTTCGGGTGTACGATTTTGGATCAAAAAGGGGCATAACCGTAGGTTATTATCAAAGCTTTTTTTGTTTATGATTTTTTAGCAATTACATCTTACCATTATAACATAGATAAAAGCAGAACATAAGCTTAGAGAACCTGGTCTTGAGCTTATAGCTTAGAAACGGGTCAGAATCGGGACTTTTAGCTTCGTATGCCTAGAATAACGACTCCTAAGCTTCGTTTCTTGGTTTCTTTTGCTTCCTTTCTGAACTTGATACTTATTAAGACATTCTTAGCACTTAATGGAGCAAAGTATTGCTGCCTATAATGGGTATGAGATAAAAGAGTGGGGGATGAGAATGAATGAAGTCCTATGGTCCTATTTATACCTATTTTTAAGAGTGGTGAGCAAGCAAAGCTTATAATCTGATCTTGACACATAGCAGAGCTAGGGTATGATGTGTATAAGCTAGAAGATGAAGTGTGGAGGGTCTATGAACTAGCTTTGATGAGTTGGTTGTATTTGGTGCTTGCCGCGACTGAAGTAAGCAAAAGTGATGCCATGTGCTCTCAATTTTGACCAAGGAATGGTCTAAGCAGGTGGATAATCTGCTTGAGTGAATCTAGAAGAGGTTCACATAAGTTATTTGCACTTGGAAGGTTTTTGAAATATGGTCAAAATGAGTTGATGAAATGGTTCGGGTCTGTTTTAAAATTAAGGTTACGACTAGGTTTTCACAAGTTTTTCAAGTCTATATTTCATGTAGAACAGAAATTAAAGATTGTTAAATATATGGAAACCCAGGTCTATATACCCTTAGCCACCACACCAAGTAAACTTGGTCACCAAGGGTGGTTCGCACACTATAAATAGCTAAGACCCCATACACTTCAATCACACCTCAAAAACTCATCACAAACTCAAATGGAGTTCTAAACAAGACCAAGGAAGATCAAGGAAGGAAGTACAAGCCAATTTGAAGCCAATAATCAAGAAGGAAGAAGCCATTGAAGTCATTTCTAGGCGTTCGACCCCAAATAAGCTAATTCGACCCATATAAGCGCAAGTAAACTCAAAAGCTTGTTCAATAAGCTCATATTCTATTTTAGATCTTTCATAAGCTTTGTTAAATCCTATGTAAACTCTTGGTTATGCTCTTGAATCACAAACCCACATGATTTGGTTTTCCTAAACCAAACGTGCCCATTTTTGAGTTTTAAGCTCATAAGCTCTTTTGATAAGCTATAAGCTCGTAAAAATTATTTATTCTAACTTATTTTAGCTTATTATAATAAGTTATAACATGCAAATTACTTTCTATATTGAAAAATATCAAGATTATGAAATTTGGACTAAAATCGCAAATATTTTCATGCACAAGGGTATATATTGTAAATTTTTGAAATTTTATAGTTTTGGGCCAAAAATGTCATTATCCTAAAGTTATAACTACGAGGGGCTGTTTTGCCAAGCTTTAAAGTCAAAGGTTTATGATATATATACTTTATATATATAAAGGATTAAATTTGCAAAAATATATAAATCAAGGGTATATATTGCCATTTTTGCATACTTACAAATATAAAATAAAATATTTTTATATAAATTATATAAATATATATAAATATTATAAGACTCGATTTTATTAAAACTCGACACATTTATCGTTATTAATCGTCGATCGACGCATTATAAATCAATTATATTATATATTTAACGTAATTTATCATCGACTAGCTTTTGAAGAAACATAAAATCTTATCGTATCACGTTACTAGAGAATTTCATATGAGGGGTTTCATTTGAGTAATAATATGAGTAATGTACTTTGTAATAATGATATTGTGATATTGACTTGATATATTATGATGATTGCTTGACATATACGAAGATAGGATTGCCATATGTAGGTTGCCTGAGCACGTTAACTTAAGTTATGCAAGATATATTGCATATTGAGATATTAGCAAAGTAATGTAATGTAATAAAGCAAAAAATTTCCCTGAAAAGAGTGAGTTCATATATAACTAATAGATTGTACATCATCTAACTTAATAGATGGATATTAACATTTATGAAAATTGCGGGTTGTTATACTAGCATACGTCGAGGTCATAATATAACGGTTTCTACAACATCTCATACGTAACCCTATGGTTTATTTATCCCTACCGAGCCAACGTAGCAAGCCTTATATGTGTTTAAGGTTAATGAAATTTCTATTATTATTACGTATGGTATGTTATTTACAAGTTTTACTACATGTTTTTATTTCATGTATGTCACGACCCAAACCCTTTCATGCGTAGCACGACAAGAGCTCAGCACACGCACATATACAAGGGCCATGCATGAGCGGTGCCATTCATGTCGCATGCTTGTCATGCGAGGTCGAGACCCTCGTCTAGGTTTGCCAAAGTCTTGACGTGTTTATTCATGTCGTACTTTAAACTACAAGTTGATAACATAGTATGACAACATTAAGCCATAAGGGCAACTTACAAAGGTCCCAATTTTACCGCAAAATGGTCAAGGCGTGAATGATGACGAGATGCTTGAACCAACCCTTGCTAAATACACTCCGAACCCGACATCTTCCTAGCTCTTGACCTCAACGAAGCTCGGAACTCAAACGTATAGTTTACTTCTTATTTTTTTTTATTCAAATTTATAGTAGTGAAAGAAGGTTCCTGCTATGTGCCTCATTTATACACTAAAGGTATTTGATTTGGTTCTCAAACCATAATGTAAGTTTTCTAATACTGTTAGTCATTATTTCTTTCATAATACTATTAGAGAATTCTCTACCAATCTACTATTCGTACCATTTGAAAATGTATCTGTTGTATAATCGCATCATATGATAGAAATTTTCAAAGTAAGAAATGGGTAGGGCAGTGTGTAAAGGATTTGTAATGATAGTGTTTTTCTTATTATTTAAATTGTTGCCATAATGTATATATATGCATACATATCAGATATGGATTTTTTTGAATATATATATATATACCTATTATAAATATATATATAAATATAAATATATATAATTATATAATATATATAGATAAATATGTAATTATATATATATATTTATTTATCTTGGTTAATCCATTAAGTTATCATGTATATAATATGTATGTAGTGCGGTTTTTACAAGGTACAAAAAAATTGATAATGGCTTCGTTGTCACAAAAATTGAAATAAGTATGGTTTTATTGTAACGCGTTCTAAATTATCTTTTTAGACAACAGAGTAAAATAATGGTGATATACGCGTGCAAAAACATTGAAGCAGAAGATATTGGTGGCATGCTAAAAAAATTAGAAGCCCGCGCTGATGGAACATTATGTCTGGATAATAGAAGTTGGTTACCATGTTACGGTGACACGAGATCTTTGATTATGCACGAGTCACATAAGTCAAAGTATTCTATTCATCTAGGAGCCGACAAGATGTACCAAGACATGAAAATGTTATATTGGTGGTTAAACATGAAGGCTGACATCGCCACATATGTCAGCAAATGCCTGACTTATGCCAAGGTCAAGGCTGAACATCAGAGGCCCTCTGGTTTATTGGTCCAACCCGATATACCAGAATAGAAGTGGGAGAAGATAACAATGGATTTCATCACCAAACTACCCAAAACGGCAGCAGGATTCGATTCGATTTGGGTCATTGTTGATCGTCTTACCAAGTCTTCGCACTTTTTGCCAATGAGAGAGACAGATTCGACAGAAAAATTGACGAGGCTGTACATGAAGGAGATAGTAGCAAGACATGGTATACTGGTGTCAATCATCTCCGATCGTGATAGCCATTTCACTTCAAGAATTTGGCAATCCTTGCATAAAGTATTGGGTACACAGTTGGACTTAAGTACTGCTTATCATCCTCAAACCGATGGTTAGAGTGAGAGAACCATTCAAACATTAAAGGATATGTTAAGAGCTTGCGTGATTGACTTCGGAAATGGTTGGGATAGGCATTTACCCCTAGTAGAATTTTCGTACAATAATAGTTATCACACGAGCATTAAAGCGGCACCGTTCGAAGCACTTTACGGTAGGAAGTGTCGTTCTCCTGTTTGTTGGGCTGAAGTTGGAGAAGCACAACTTACCGGACCAGAGATTATTCACGAGACTACGGAAAAGATTTTTAAGATTAGAGATCGCATGCAAGCGGCGCGTGATCGACAAAAGAGCTATGCTGACAAGAGGCGTAGGCCCCTTGAATTTGAAGTCGGAGATAAGGTTATGCTCAAGGTCGCGCCCTGGAAGGGCGTAATGCGATTTGGGAAACGTGGAAAGTTGAACCCTCGTTATATTGGACCCTTTCGAATCATAGAAAGGATTGGTCCAGTAGCTTACCGTTTGGAATTGCCTCAAGAACTTAGTCGAGTACACAATGTGTTTCACGTTTGCAACCTAAAGAAATGTTTGTCCGATGACACTCTCGTTATTCCTTTGGAAGAAATCCAACTCGACGACAAACTCAACTTCGTTGAAGAACCCGTAGAAATTATGGGCCGCGAGGTCAAACAACTCAAACGAAGCCGTATACCTATCATTAAAGTCCGTTGGAATGCACGAAGAGGTCCAGAATACACGTGGGAACGTGAGGACCAATTCAAGAGCAAGTACCCTCACTTATTCGCAAATCCACCAGCTCCTACGACGTCTTGATTTCGTGGGCGAAATCTTCTAACCTGGGGAGGCTGTGACAACTCGTAAGAAAAATTAGATTCTCTTTTCGTTAAGTAAAAGTCATGTACTGCAAGTTTGCAAATTTACCGTTAATTTCAACAAGGAGTCATTTTATGATCATAAATGCATTACTTTTGTCATAGAAAGTTTAATTTGCACGCGAATATCACCATTATTACTCTGTGTCTAAAAGGATATTTTAGAACGCGTAACGATAAAACCATACTTATTTCATTTTTGTGAAACGAGGCCATTTACTTGTAGCACCTTGTAAAACCGCCTACATACAAATTTATAACCATGACAACTATAATTGGATTCAACCAAGATAAAATAAATTATATATATATATATTCATATAAAAAAATCCATATCAGATATGTATGCATATAAATACATATGGCAACCAATATATATAATGAGAAAACACTATCATTACAAAACCTTACACACTGCCCTACCCATTTCTTACTTTGAAAATTTCTATCATATGATGCGTATTATACAACTGATACAATTTCAAATGGCACGAATAGTAAAGATTCTCTAACAGTATTATGAAAAGAAAATAATGACTAACAATATTAGAAAACTACACTATGGTTCAATAGTAGTATAGGGTCATTCCACATGCAACATTTCAGCAACCAATCAAAGACCTTGTGTATAAATGAGGCACCATGCATGAATAATTCTATCACTACTAAAATTTGAAAAAAAAAACAAGAAGTAAACTATATGGTTCGAATTTGAGCTTTGTTGAGGTCAAGAGCTAGGAGACGTCGGGTTTGGAGTAGTATTAACCAAGGGTTGGTTCAAGCTTCTCGTCATCGTCACGCCTTGACCCATTTAGCGATATTTGGACCTTTGTAAGTTGCCCTTGTGGCTTAATGTTGTCATACTATGTTATCAATTTGTAGTTTAAGGTACGACATGAATAAACACGTCAAGACTTTGGCAGAACTAGATGAGGGTCTCGACCTCGAATGACAAGCATGCGACATGCATGGCACCGCCCATGCATAGCCCTTGTATATGTGCGTGTGCCGAGCTCTTGTCGTGCTACGCATGAAAGGGTTTGGGTCGTGACATACATGAAATAAAAACATGTAGTAAAACTTGTAAATAACATACCATACGTAATAATAATAACAAAACCAGGAAATTTCATTAACCTTAAACACATATAAGGCTTGCTACGTTGGCTCGGTAGGAATAAAAAACCATAGGGTTACGTATGAGATGTTGTAGAAACTGTTATATTGTGACCTCGACGTATGCTAGGGGCATGACCAAGTACCCTAAAACAAACCTCAATGACCCCTTCTGCTTGTTGTGGGTGCATCACAGACGATGTTAAGGACGAACAACCCTTGCTTGTTGTTTCGTACCAAAGCTCCACACCTAATCGACACCAACTTGTATCGCTTTGCACGCAAGCGGGTCTCGGCAAGATTGTTGCTTGCTGTTGCAGCTGTGCGTTCTACAAGAAACAAGAAGGTCGCCCTTGTGTCTCAAGATTGAGCCTCCTAGTTGCTAAACATACGAGTCGAAAACCTATGCAAAATAGAAAGAGAACTAGTATTTGTATTATGGGTCTTGCTGCGGAAGAAAAGGAAACCAAAAACAGTGAGTATTAAAACTCACTGTTGTTGCGTCTGTTGGGCAGCAAAAAGAAAAGAGAAAGGAACATGTGACTTTATATATTCGAGGGGTAGAAGAAAATACAAAACCAGCGGGTACAACCCACTGTTGCTCGACCAAAATCAGAAAAAAAGGAAGGAAAAGGGGTGGCCATGTGGGGTTACATTATTGAAATGATACTTGTAAATTTTGACATAAAGAAATATAGAAACGTGCATGTTTTCGAGTCTTTGATTCGTCCCTTGTCGAGACTCAAACGAAAGGGGTAGACTCGTTAACGAAACCGAAATTATTCAAAAGCTAGAAGACTATAAAACAACGATTTTCGACGAATTAGGAGTAATAATAATAAATATTAATTTATAAACAAATTTAACGCGGTTAATATAAAACCCTTGACAAAAAAAATATTTAAAAGATCATTCGGGTTTAAAACGTAGAAATTAAAAGGTGAAAAACCAAACTTTCGATAAATACTATTTTAAAGAATTAAGGGACTATATGTGTCATTATGGAGACTTAAGGGTATTAGTAGTGAATATATATAATCTTATAACTTAATTAAACGAATCGAACGGGCCGTGATAACATTATAGAATTAACTTGTCAATGGCGGTGTAAATAAAATATGCAGAGTTAGTAACTAACAAATGACGCCCATATTTTCTGAAATAAAGAACTTGTAAACATAAGATATGACGCATAACAGTAGTAATTCCCGTATATGTACTTGTAATCGTAAAGTCGTCCCTAGAGCCAACGGTTTAATCAACACTTTGAAAACGTAAAACGTTAACTCCTAACGACCATGCCTTTTGACCATTTGCATAAATCATTTCATATATTAAGTCTTAGAATGAACACTCAGATTTGTTGTAATTACTTAGGTGTTTGACTGAGTCACTATTTGACGTGCCTTAATCTATTACCAATCTCAAACGATTAACTGACAAGGTGAGTTTTCATAGCCCCTACTCTACTGTTTTAAATCATCTTTTGGGGTGAGAACATTGCTTATTTCAAACATGTGAATACAAGTGCAATTACTCATTACTGATTGGTCTAAGTCCCGATTTAACCCAAGTTGCTATCTGCCTGATTTATCATGAACCGTTAATTACTTGTATGCGCGAATGTTATGGATAGATCTATCGGGAGTGACATCCCTGTTTGTCTTGGACTGACATTAGTCAAGCAAACACAGTTTCATTTGAGTCACACTACGGGTGTCCCGGGTTAGACACCTGCAAGGGCATTCATTCATTGTTGGTATATGGTAACATTTCGGTGTCATGAGCTTAGACAATAGTAATGCAATATATATGACTTTGTATCTGTTATATTGTCATATGTGGATAAAATCTTGTGATTCATAAACACTACATTTTCTGCTTAAACAAACCAATGAACTCACCAACTTTATGTTGACACTTTAGCAATGTTTTCTCAAGTATTAAGAACGAAGATGCTATATGAAGTCTCATGCATTGCAGTCATTTCCTGTTATCTGGAGATCATTTGTACTATTTAAAAACAATATCGTATTGTCTATTTTTATGCTTCCGCTGAATGTTTAAACAATTCATTATTTCCTAATACAAATGATCAATTTTCTTAAAACGTCTCATATAGAGGTCATTCTGTATTGCTTAAAAGTATGATAATCATGAAGTCACACGCCCTCGGCTGCCATTATACTCTGATATTTTGGGGGTGTGACAGGTTTGATGTAGAGGTTGTTTTTGTGATTGTGTTTCCTGAGGATGTGACTGGCTTAGTGAATCTAACTTTTTTGTCCTTATTCTTTGGGGTCACAGCCACTATTTTTCCATCAGTATTGTTGACACTAGGGCAGGTTTTACTGATGTTTGTAAGCAACTCCTGAACTAGTTTAGCATACCTACAGGCAGATTCTAAGGATTGATCTAGTGGATATTTTGATTTAACATGTTCAACTAGATCCCTAAGAATGGTAGCTTCTTCCTGAGTGTGCTTAATATAGGCAGAGTGAGCTGCCTGTTTATTTAACAATTTAGGGGTTATTGGTTCCACATCAATCTTAAGCATTTTTAGATTACTAGGGTGTTTTGTAACGTCATTATCAGCTAGAGCTTTTCCTTTAAGTTTCCTTAAATCATCCTTAAGAGCTGTAATTACCAAAACTTTTTCCTGAAGACGAGCATTTAAATTAGAAATTTCCACAGACTTTAGATTGACTTGATTAATTAAATCATCACATTGTTCTTTTGATCGAATACGTGCTGGTTTAATCGAGTCATAAAGTTGTTTGTAGGTCTCTTTTAAATGCTAATTCTCAGCAATAAGCTTTGTCACCCTATGATCTAATTCAATATTTATAGTTTCAATCTCTTCTAAGTCCTTTTAAATCTTATCCTCATTCTGTTTTCCACTTAGAGATTTAATTCTCTCTTTCAACTTCTTTATGATCGTGTCTTTCTCTTAGGACTGAGCTTTCAATTCGTTTAATTCAAAAAATTGATCAAAACTTGGAACACTTTGATTTGAAACAGGATTGTCCCTTTGAAAAATTTCCTAATTAAGTTGAGAATCAACTTCTAAAGAGATGCAATGTTTTTCAAGAGTGGTGAAACTTTTGAACAATTTATTATAAATCTCTTTTTCAATGAAATCCGTTTGAAGCTCAGTCTCAAGTTGGAGACACTTTTCACATTCATGCACATTCACAGAAGCATAATTCATAGACGAATTCACAATTATGTTTACAATCTCTGTGCTCAACACTTATTCTAAGAGTCGTTCGTTTTCGTTCAAAACTTGATTAATTTTAACTTCAAATGTTTTGGATTCTAAACGATGTTGTTCCACAGCCTGTTCGATTTGATGAAAGACATTTTGGACTTTTGAAAGTTCATCAACCAAATATTGATTGAATGTGTTAAACAAGTCCTTCAGAGCCTTTACAAATGGAATTATTTCATCCCTAAAACAAGCTTTTTGTATGTTCGAACCCCCACGAACCCTCATTGATAGTTGTGGGTGTGGTTCTTTCTTTGATAACTACGTCAAAACTAGCAAGATGGTGTTTAAGTTTCTTCAAACTTGTATTCACCATGCTAACTTTAGGAAGTTCTTTTGGAACCTCAACTATGGTGGGTCTACTAGAAAGAATGGGTTCTGTAGAATTCACCGATTTTTGAGACCAAATGACTTGTTCAGCAGATAATTCAGTTTGTGGTACAAAGCGTGTTTCAAAACCTTTATAAAGTTGGTTAAGAGCAGCATAATCGACTGGTGTAGTATTAACTTTCTTTTCTAACATTATGGTATCCTTTTGTTTTAAAAGCATTTTTGAACGACTCTCTTCAGCAAGCATTAAGGTTTCTTCAGAGTCAGGAATCACAATGGGATTAGTTTTCTCAATAATATCGTCAACATATAGCTTTGGTTCCAACTGCTGAGCTTTCTTTAGATAGAAAGGATTTTGAAAACCTAGAGCTTGTTTAGTGGTATGATCATAGAAAAACTGAGGTTTCGTCAACATGTGAACAATTTATGCGGATTGATCTCTTTTTAAAACAATATTATCAAGCTGTTTAATCCTCTTTTCTAAAGCAATCTCTCTATCTATGTTCCAAGATTCTTCTTTTATAAAATCATCTTTGAGAAGAGAAACTGTTTGTCTTAAATATTCCCTTTCTTTTAAATGTTTAAAAAGAGTTTGTTTAAGACGATCAATCTCTACAGACTGTGCACATGAATATGAAACGTTATCATTACTCCTTAAATCAACATTTTGTCCTTCATTCAACACTTTAACTTGTTCCTTATATCTTTCAAGCTCAGCAGTTAAAGTATCATTGACACTTTTATTTTCTAGATAAACTTGGGTTTTCAGTTGTTCAATCACAGATAATATCAGTTCATCTTATTGTGCAGAAGAGTTAAAATTCTAAACAGCTGCCTGTTGTGATTCGATCACATACTGAGAATAAGGAATGATATTGCTATCACTGGTTATTTCAGTCTCTGAATGATTCACAACATTCGACTGTTCAGAAAATGGCATCCCCTACATAACTTGATAAATCATATTATTATTCACATTATCATGATTGTATACCTTAGCAAGAGCATCTGAACCATAATGAGATAAATTCCCCATAAGAGCAACTTTGGCAGTGTTGAGTTCATCACAATCAGAGTCATATGCATCCAAATCCTCAGCTTGACAAGTAGCATTGTGAGTAATGACTGTCTATGTGGCTTGACCTTCTAGGATTCTTAGATCTGCCAAGAATACTAGTTCCTCCTCATGTATAATTTGACCACTTGCTTGAGCTTGTACCAGTAACACTTTGTCTTTAAACCATGAATCATCAAGTTTCCTCCTTGGTTTGGTGTATTGTTTGGGTATGTATCCTTCCCCTTTGTAATTGTAACATGTAACAATCCTTTGTTTCCCCGAGTTATTCCCACTTGCTCCTGGAGTGAAAGTTCTTGTAGTACCTGCAGCATAAGAAATTTCTCTGCCCTAAATTGGTTGTACGGTTACTCTTCCATCATTAATGGTGGCTTGTTGCCTTGGGTTAGATGGGTTCCTCAGCTGGTTATTGGTAGTAGGATAGCGGGAAGTGACTATAACAGACAAGAATGACATTACATGATTGATGGCATCAATTGGATCATCACCGTGCTTGAACACTAGAATAGTTAGACCGGAGTCTAATTGTGGAAATTCAGATTGTTAGTTGACTATGGGAGAGTATTCTATTTGAGGAATAGATGATGATGGAGAGTAAACGTTGTGGTGAACTGAGGTTTGATAATTGTTAGGGGGATAAGTGATTGAATGAGGTGTTGGTGATTGATTGATTGAGTATTGTTGAGATTCAAAAGGTGATCCATACTGTAAAGATTGATAAGGTAACACAAATTGTTGATGTTGAGAGTTCAGGTAAGAGTCCTGATGAGATTGATAAGGAGACTGTGTCATTTGGTGAGATGCAACTAAAGTAAACAGATCGGATTTACATTCATGCATCAATCGAACTTCATTTGCATGTCGTTCATGTTGTTCCAAGTAAGCATGAATCTGATCAACATTAGCAATATGCAAATCTTTGACCAACTTAACATCAATAGCGAATTTGCTCTATTCAGCAAGAAGAGTATTCAAAAACTTGGTATTGACTTGAAATTGCTCCAGTGGCATCTTGTAAATATTCATATCATTAAGTAGCAGAGTGAATCTCAAGTAGTACTCGTGTAATGACTCTCCTTTCTTGTATGTAAACTTATCAAATTCATCGTACAGCTTACATTCTTGTTCTTGCTTCGTTAACGACGTTCCTTGCATGAGTAGTTTGATTTTCTCCCAAATATCCTTAGCTACACGATGTTGACTAACAAGAGCATAAATTTCAGTTGGAAGGCCTTGTAGAATGATGTTTATTGCTTTGATGTCACAATCAGCTTGAATGGTTTTTGCGGGAGTTAATTCAGTATATTCCTTTGGTCTCGTTACACCATCCACTGTAATTGTTGGCCAAACAAGTGGACCTTTTTCAATTGAAGCAAGAATCATTCTACCATGAGGTCTATTCATCATATAAAGTTCCATTATGCTTTTCCACGAGTCATACAAGTGTTTTCAAGCATCGGAGGTTTGTTGTCACCACCTAATAGAAGTGACTTATCAGCAAGGGTCGTCATTGATGAAGTTGTATAAAAAAGATTACTGATCGATCGAGCGGTGATAGAAAGTAATTGTGTTTGAGGGTGTTGTCTTTTATGTGTTTAAAGTCTTGAAACTATACGGGATTTTACAATTCTTGACAAAACCAGGATAACAAGTGAGTGTTTCACCGGATTTTACAAGTCAAAGAAATAAACCATATAATTTTGATTAATCAATTTGAGTTTTAAGTGTATGTTGAAAATTTGTATGATTAAGTGAAATTGCAAATTCGGGAGTTATTGAAAATTGCTAATTCGTGTAATACTGAAAAACTGCAAATTCGTGTGGTACTAAGAGTTGCGAATTCGTGTGATACTGAAATACTGCAAATTCGTATGGTACTGAGAGTTGTGAATTCGTGTTCTATTAAGTAATTGTGAATTCGGGTGATACTAAGTGATTGCGAATTCGAATACAACTAACAGCTGCCAATTTGGATAGAGCTAGAAAGTTGCTAATTCGGATACCACTGGAGTTGCGAATTTGGGTACAACATAAAATTGCTAATTCGTATAATGCTAATTCGGATACAACAAGAAACTGCGAATTCGTGCAACACACGGATGAGACTCAAAATCTTTAAAACACAAAAAGACACCTTTTTTATTATTTTTTCCCAAAATTTCTTGCACAACTAGTATTCTTAAACCTATAGGTACCTTAAAAATGATAACTTTTTGGTTTTTAAGCCGAAAATTTCAAAATCAAGATTTGTACTTTATAAGGTTTTTGAAAACAAAAGATGAACAAAAATGAGTTTTTCTTTTATCCAAAGCAAATACACCTATATCCAAAGATACTAGATCAAATTTACCTAGGTAAATGATCTTTTAGTGTACAAAGAAGCTTTGAAAACAAAAGAAAAGAAAGAAAAAAAACGTACGGAATAACAACCAAAAACGAACCAATAATCAAACACAAAAACTAAGCAAATCACTCCATGGCTCTTGATACCAATTGTAGAATACAAGTAATCTTTGATATATGAACCAAGAACTAGAGAGAGAAAGTAGGAGGAAGGATGTATTTTCTAGTGAGAGAAAGTAGAAAACATGAAATGCATTAAGTGAAATGAAACATACAACCAACCAACCACCTCTCCAAGGCATGGAGAGGTGTATTTATACTTACAAGGGACGTGGGCTTGGGCTTGCATGGATTAATCCATGGGCCTTTGCTAACTAACTATGTAAGTTTCCAAAAATTACTTAACGAGCTAACGACAGTTATCTATGGAAGCGACCGACACTTTCCTAGGAATTTCGTATTCCTAACAATCTCCCCCTAAGGGAGGTCACTCCATTTTACAAAAACTTAAACTTAGCATACTATGCTTCGACTTTAGTCTTG
>BQNB010127967.1:0-19354 GCA_026074375.1 Tanacetum coccineum | reverse complement strand
ATGTTAAAGGGGAGCTTTTAGTGATGATAAACTCTCAAAGTGTAAATCTTTTGATATTTATATCAAACACTTTGATTGAAATTTTCAAGGATTTTGGTTTTAATTGTGTTGGAATACCCTAAAGACCGACCATGTACTTAAATTTATGGAATTATAAGGTGGTTAGGCATAGGTATTCAAATCCCATGATCCAACCAGAACCAGAGGGATCTACCTAGGGATATCCACTAGTTAGTGTAGAAGTCCTTAGGTATGATACAAAAGGAGAAAAAGTAAGAATCGGGAATAATGCCGACTGAGATGGAGCTAACACTGGAATAAACCCAACATGGTGTTAGTTATGAAGTCTCGGTAAGCATTAAAGGGGTTGAAGAATGAAAAAGAAATGTAAGGATAAAGGGTGAAAAAAAGTAGCCCTCCATACACTTAGGCAGAAACCGGGTTAATACATAATCTGTCGGAAACACTAAGGTGTTGTCTAATATTGAAGACAGTCATGGACCTAGTGACGTTATGCACAACCCCCTAGCCACTCAAGGTCTCTCAATAGACTCTTGTTTCATCTTTTACGGAGATTACATGCATTTCTATCGACATTCTCACTTTAAGTTGGTTGATATTGAAAAGGTGGTAGTCTGCTCTAGCCTTCGATCACTAAAAATAAAGTGCACTATTGAGTCTAGAGCCAAAAGAGATCATCAATAAATATCATTAGGACACTTGTCAAATCTTGCTTGCTAGGTCACACAATGTGAATAACAAGTTAACATATTAAGAGTCCTACACATTATCCTTGTGATCTTGCCAGAATTTCTGAGTGATTTCAATCACAATGAAGATGGAAATCCTGCTTAAGCCAACATCAAACAAACTTATGGTAGGTGACTTTTGCGGTTCTTTATGAATCAAACTTGTGACAACTGGAAAGAAACGATGATGCGATTCTTTAAGAATCAAACTTGTTCCAGGTTATGAATTAATGATTGATGAGGTATTTTAAAATGATTAACACTCTTAATGTGTTACAAAACAACTTTTACAAGTGACACGTTGATTGATTTTCAAATCAATTTTTTATTTTCAATCGGTGAGATAGTAACTCGCTGGTTCACTCTTATTGTGCTGTCTGCTTTGAGACTTTCTGATAATGAGAACATGCTGAGTTTGATGAATCCAATACTTATATGTTAGAAAGATTCTATACTTCAGCTGTAAATCCTGTCAAGGAGATTCTTCTTAAATTGAATCTACCTGATCACAGGTCGATCCTCACAGATTCGAAGGTTACTTTAACCAACCACAGGAGAATGACAAAGCCATATTCGTCCCCCTGCTTTATTGCTAAATGTTTTATTTCAGGAATATTTAAAGATGGTGATGGAGGTACCTGATTCCAGCTGACTCACAAGATTTATAGCCACATGCTCATACCCGACCGACCAATATAAAGACAACATGAAAGCTCAAGTACATGTTTTAAGACTTCCGCTACTCTAATACCATACGTCCTTCTTAAAGCGACAAAGTGTTAAAGTTAAAGAAATTCAAGAAATATGCATTAATAAAGCTTTTCAAGATTAATCAAATCAAGAAAGGTATGAGCATGTCGATCCAGAAGTCATAAGTTCACAAGATGGCTAAGTTTACAAGATAGCGAGAGATTATGATTGGATGATGATTTCAAGAAGCTTAAAGATCACATTCATGTTAAGATAAAGGAACAAGATCACATCAAAAGTCAATGATTACTACATCAACTCACAAATAAATGATTAAAGTTAATGACTACGAGCTCAAGACAGAGGTGAATGCAAAGAATGCTAAGTTTAATTTTTTTATAAATTGGAGTGACCTCCTTTAGGGGGAGATTGTTAAAAATATAAAAAGTATCAGTCACTTCCAATGTAATTAGTCATAGCTCGTATTAAGTTATTAAGTTAAGTTAGAAAGCTAACCGGGCCAAAGTTACAATGTAATCCCATAACATAAGCCTATGGCCGGTTAGCTAGGCATATATAAACCCTCTCCATTACTTAGAGAGGGTGTTGGTTGTTCAGTTTTCACATTTTATCAAGCTAATATTATCATTTTCTTTTCTCTCTCTAAGTGTTTATCCAACCATCTTTCTCTCTTATAAACTCTAAGTAAATCATTCCACGCTTGTGTTAAGGTTATTCTACAAAGTATGTACCTCAGAGTCTGACTTGATGAACCTTGGGATGTATAAGCCATTAGAGCAAAGTTTGTGATGCCTTCTTCAGCCTGAAAGCTCTAATCATAACCACCTATCCCATCTTGAACAACCAAGGCATTTGTAGTACATGTATCCACTGGTGCATTCCTTCTTGGACCATATCCATTTCTATTCCCCTGATTCCTTAGTGCCCTGCATTCTCTAGCAAAGTAACCTCTCATGTGGCAGTTGTAACATTCAACCTTTGTCTTATCAAAGCTAATAGTTTCTTTGCCATTAAAATTCAGATTCCTTCTTGTCTTCTTTAAGAATCTTTACACCCTCATGGTAAGCATGGCCACCTGTTATTTAAGATCCATTGCTTCAACATCATCAATATCAATCTGCTTTAGATCTTCATTGTCCAATTATGGACTATTAGATAGATTATCAAAGAAGGAAAACATAACATCATCAGCATAAGTTGAGGAAGAAGCTTGCCCCTATGAACTAGAAGTAAAAACTTCATGAGCAGTATTAACTGCTTCATTAGTACTGCTATTGTTTTCTAAAGATACAAAAGCCACATTCTGAGAGTTTAAGCTTGAGCTTGATTGGACTTTAATCTTAGATTCATACACCTTCAGATTATTATACAAATCATCCATGCTCAATGTGTCTAGATCAGATTTGTTTCTCATTATCAAAGCAATATTGTTCTAAGCTAATGGTAGACTTCTTAGCAACTTTATATTTGCATCTTCCTAAGAGATAACTTCATCATGAATTTCCAATTGGCTGATGAGTTTCTGAAACCTATCATAGGTTTTATCTAGTCCTTCAGATCTTGATGCAGCAAAATTCTCATATTGCTGCTTCAGAATGGTTTTTTGCATTTTCTTTGATTCTTTGTTGCCTCCAAATCTGGATTTGATTGCTTCCTATAAGGTCTCTAACTCCTTAATTCTATGAAACTTCAATAGGTGCTCATCAGGAATGGCCAACAATAGAGTGCTTTTTGCTTTCAATTCATTCTTTCTGGCTATCTTTTGCTCAACAGTTTTTGGTGGAATGGGACCTTCAGTACCAGCACTAGCTGATGCAATATCAGGTGCATCACCATTTACAATAACCTCCTAAAGAGCATAATTAGTGTGAGTAAGATATTGCTCCATTCTCATGCTCCAGAGATAATAGTCTCTAGTTTTAAGTACTGGGAGTTTTAGTGCAGACACTGTTTAGGTAGTTTCTGATTGTGACTCCATTTTCTCTTTGAATATGAGATCTTGTATAGATGTAGTGTTCTTCTTATTCAAAGTTTTTCAACAAGCTCTGATACCACTTGTTGATCCCTTTTGAACAGATCTTACTTAGCTTGTTAAAGCTTAGTTGTGTTGGATAAATCCAAAACAACTATAGTAGAAACTAAGATTGTAAATACTACAAACTATGCGGAATCTTGCTTGTAATACTAATAAGAATAATGAAACATTAAAACAAGATCTTGCTAAACTTTTAATATATTAAACACAATCAAAGTTACAAAATAACCTTGAAACTATGAATACTAACTATATTTGCTATGAAAGCTATATAAAACTTGATATCTAGATCAATACCGTAGGGTTCCTTATATACACCAAGGAAACCCTAATAGGCTTACAAAACGCGTTACATAATCATGCATATCTATTCCTAATATATCTCATGCATATCACATAAGCAGTACTAACTATTATAACTAACAGTACTAATAAACTAACAGTACTAACATTTTGTACTAACAGTACTAACTATAACACTAACAATACTAACTTAGCTTGGTAGTACTAAGTCTTCTCTTGGTAGTACTAAGTTTGTTGGATCCCTTACTGAATAGATCTTGAACCTTTAGCTTGCAAAGTTTGCTACTTTAGATAAATCCAAAGCAACAATAATGAAACACTAATTTAACACTATTGATTATGCGGAAACTAATCAACAATGCTAATAAGAATAGTATTAAGTAACACAATAAAACTTTGTATTATAACTTGAATCTGACTAGGTTGCAGATTACAAAGACTATGATTGCTAAGATGATCTCTATTGATCTATGTTGATCTATATCAACTAACTATGACTAAGGTTCCTTTTATACACCAAGGAAACACTAATGGGCTTTACAAAACATGTATAGAGATCATGCATATCCTTTCCTAAGATATCTCATGCATATCTCTAACTCTAACTAACTTCTACATAAGCAGACTTAACTATTACATAACCAGTACTAACTTATAATGAACTACCAGTACTAACTATGCTAACTCTTCTACCAGTACTAACAAGTGTACTGGCAGAACTAACTATATAACAAACATTTATGAAGAAGATATTGTATTTTTAAAGTATGATGTCCAAGTAAAAGATATTTCTATCAAAGACCTTAAAAATCAGTTAGAAGAAGCTTTAAAAGAGAAAGATGGTTTGAAACTTAAACTAGAAAATTTTGAAGAATCATCAAAGAATCTAACTAAACTGATAAATAGTCAAATAAGTGCTAAAGACAAAGCTGGTCTTGGTTATGATAGTCAAATAAATGAGAATGAAGTAGTTCATAGTGTGTTTAACAGTAGAGAAAGTGATATGGATGATAGTCCAGTAAATGATAGATTCAAAATAGGTGAAGGGTTTCATGCAGTTCCCCCTCCTTACATTGGGAACTACATGCCCTCAAGACCTGACTTATCCTTTGTTGGGTTAGATGATTCTGTCTATAAGACTAAAGTGAGTGAAACTAAAACTAGTATATCTAAGACTAGTAAGGATATTGTAGAAAAGCCTAAAACTGCTAAGCCTAGTGCTCCTATCATTGAAGATTGGGACACTGATAGTGATAATGATAGTGTGTTTAGACCTAAATCTAATTAGACAAAACCAAACTTTACTAAAATCAATTTTGTCAAATCTGATGAGAATGTGAAATCTGTTAATAAGGAAAATACACATAGGCAATTAGAGTATCCTAGAAAAAGTCAAAGTCCTATAGATAATAAAAGAAACTGGAAGGGGCTGATGACTCAAAAACTAGAAAATGGTTTTGAGTCTATAAAGAAAGCTTGTTTTGTTTGAGGGAGTTTTAATCATATAATCAAAGACTGTGATTTTCATGACAAGAAAATAGTCGAAAAACTAGTGTTGAATAATAAGGAAGGGTACGGTCAAAAGGGAAAATTATACTGTAGAGAACAATGCTCAGAAGGGTGATACACCCAAAATAAATTTACTCACCCACATCCTAAAAGGAATTTTGTTTCAACAGCAGTTGTAACAAAGTCAGGACAAGTACCAGTTAATACTGCTAAGCAAAGCTCTCCAAGAGCAGCAACATCAATTAGTACTGCCAGGCCTGTTAATACTGTTGCCCCTAAACAAAAGTGAATGATGCATTACCCACAACATATTCTTATTTTAAAGCAGATTCACCAGTAAAAAGGGTTTTTAACCAAAAATCAACAACTAAAACTAATAAGTTTAATGAAAAAGTTAATACTGCTAGGGTTAACAATGTAACTACTGCTGGGCCAAAAGCAGTAGTTAGTACTGCTATGGGAAATGGGGAAAATGCTGTTAAGTCCTTAGCATGCTGGATTTGAAGACCAACATGAAATGTTATTGACCATACCTCCAAAGACAGTGAATCATACATGGTTAAAAGATTTGACTATGTTGATCTACAAGGTAGACTCAAGTCAGTAATGGCTTGGGTCCCCAAGAGAAACTAATTCTCTCATTTTGAGTGCAGGGTAATCCACAATATACTTTACAGGATCAAGGGATTTTTGACAATGGATGCTCTAGGCATATGACTGGAAACAAGTCCTTTCTTACATATTATCAAGAGATTGATGCTGGATTTGTTGCATTTGGAGGAAAACCTAAAGGTGGTAAAATTACTAGAAAATGTAAAATTAGGACTAGGAAATTAGACTTTGAAGATGTATACTTTGTAAAGGAACTTAAGTTTAATCTTTTCTCTGTCTCATAAATGTGTGACAAGAAAAACAATGTTCTTTTCACTAAGACTGAATGTCTTGTTCTATCTCCTGACTTTAAGCTACTTGATAAAAGTCAAGTCTTACTTAAAGTTCCCAGACAGAACAACATATACAGTTTTGATCTAAAGAATGTTGTTCCTTCATGAGGTTTGACTTGTTTATTTGCAAAGGCTACAATAGATGAGTCTAATTTATGGCATATGAGGCTTGGTCATATAAACTTTAAAACTATGAATAAACTTGTGAGGGGAAACCTTGTAAGTGGATTGCCTTCAAAGCTTTTTGAAAATGGACCCTACTTGTTGTTGCTTTAAGACAGAAGGAAAGCAACCACAAAGCCCTCTTGTAGACCCAACTTGTAATCTCTATCAGCCAACTCCTTACAAATAGTTAACATATAACTTATTTGTGCAACATCTATAAGGAGTATTTAATCACAAGACAATTGCCTTGTTGTCACTGATGACTATAGTAGGTTAGTTGGGTTTTCTTTTTGTGGCCTACTAAGGATGAGACTATGGACCTTAAAATTTTTATTACTAGGCATAGAAAACCAAATAAATCATAAGTTAAAATCACAGATATACAATGGAAGACTGAGTTTAAAAATAATGACATGAATCAGTTCTTGTGGATGAAAGGAATTAAGAGGGAGTTTTAGTGTATTGCCAGAAATACAACAACAAAATAGAGTGCAGGAAAGAAAGAATATGACACTAATAGAGGCAGCTAGAACTATGCTAGCAGATTCATTATTACCTACTATATATTTTGGGCAGAAGCAGTTAAGTACTAAGCTTATTTAATGTTTCAAAAAACATGCCCTCATAAACAAGACACTTACGAAACTATTACATGGTAGACCACCATAGTATAAAGTTTTCTGAGACCTTTTGGGCAGTTCTTTGTGACTATTCTTAATACCTTAGACCCCCTAGGAAAATTTGATAGGAAGGCTATTGAGGGGTTCTTTGTTGGATACTCTATAAATAGCAAGGCTTTTAGGGTATTTAGCACTAGAACTAGGAAGGTAGAGGAAAACCTGCACATAATCTTTCTTGAAAACAAACCCAATGTTGCAGGGAGTAGACCAGATTGGATCTTTGATATTGATTTACTAACAAACTCTATGAATTATGAGCCAGTTACTACAGGGAATCAAACTAATAAGAATGCAGGTATCAAAGATAATACTTAATAATATATTATGCTACCTTTACTTTATGACAGTCCAAAGAGCTCAGAGGATGTAGTTGCTGATGATGCTAGTAAAAAGACTAATGAAAAACCAGCAAATGAGGGTAAAAGAAATGGTCAAGAGAAGGAAGGAGGAGCTTCAAATAAAGAAGATGATCAGAATGTGCAAGATTTCAGAGCTGCATTAGATAATTTACTTGTTCAACAGAAGGAAGGTTATGCTAACAGCACTAATAGAGATAGTATGACCATATCACATAAGCTATGACCACAGTACCGAGTTCTGATTTGGTATCTAATTCTTTCATAATGAAATTTACCTCCATTGAGTTCTAAGTACAGGCATTAGTCTTGACAACAAGAAAGGATAACAATTTGGATTCTAATATAGTAGATTAGGTTATTACACTGGACTAACAATTTCCCTTGCGAAAATTATTCACCTGACCTACGAACACCCTTTTGATTTTGGTGGTTGGCACATGATGGAATCTAAGTAAAGCCTAGCAAAGGATTAACTAGTTATCACCCCAAAGGAAGTCAGTTTGATGATTGGTTTCGTGTTATGGGAGAACCAAATGAAACTCTCGTTAGGAAAGTTGAGCAACCTAGATGAGATAGAATCTTGATCTTAAACTGAGAAGGAACTAAACATGCGTCAACATCGCTAGATAGAGCTTTTTAGCGACTATAACTACAAAATTCGCTACTATCCTGGTAAGGCGAATGTAGTAGCTGATGCACTAAGTAGGAAAGAGAGGATTAAGCCTAAAAGAGTTTGATCTATGAGCATGACCATTCGGTCTAGTATCAAGGATAAGATACTAGCGGCTCGGAAGGAGGCATCTGATGAGCCGGCAAAAATGTAGAGAGGGCTAGATGAACTGATAGAACGTAGGAGTGATGGAGCATTATACTACCTGGATCGAATATGGGTTCCTTTAAAGGGTGATGTGAGGACCCTGATAATGGATGAAGCCCATAAGTCAAAGTACTATGTACACCCAGGAGCTGACAAGATGTACTATGATCTTTGGGATATGTACGGGTGGCTAGGAATGAAAAAGGATATAGCTGTATATGTGAGTAAATGTTTAACTTATTTGAAGGTAAAGGCTGAACATCAGAGGCCATCTGGCTTACTGCAGCAACCTGAGATTCCTGAATGGAAGTAGGAGAGAATAACATTGGACTTTGTTACGAAACTACCAAGGACTAGTAGTGGGCATGACACAATCTGGGTTATTGTGGACTAATTGACTAAGTCTGCTCATTTTCTACCTATGTGTGAGGACTATAAGATGGGTAGGTTAGCTAGACTCTATCTTAATGAGATCGTTGCTAGGCACGGTGTGCCGATCTCAATCATATCCGATCGTGATGGTCGTTTCACATCAAGGTTTTGGCAATCAATGCAAGAAGCACTAGGAACTCAGTTAGACATGAGTACGGCTTACCACCCTCAGACTGATAGTCAGAGTGAGCGTACTATACAGGCCTTGGAAGACATGCTTAGAGCATGCGTCCTTGACTTCGGGAGAAGTTGGGATGTTCATCTTCTATTGGTTAAGTTCTCATACAACAATAGTTATCATTCTAGTGTGAGGTGTGCACCGTTCGAAGCCTTGTATGGTAGAAAGTGCCGCTCACCAATCTTATGAGCAGAAGTTGGAGAAACTACTGAATTAGTGCAAGAAACTACTAAGAGGATCTCACGAATCAAAGATAGGTTTAAAGCTGCACGTGATCGTCAACCATACAGACAAAAGGAGAAAACCTTTAGAGTTTAATGTAGATGAGCATGTCTTGCTCAAAGTGTTGCCTTAGAAAGGTGTGGTATACTTTGGGAAGAAAGGGAAACAAGCACCTAGATTCGTTTGACCATTTGAGATAATTGAGAGAATCGGTCCAGTAGCCTATAGACTTAGACTACCTGAAGAGCTTAATAGTGTTCATGACAGGTTCCACGTGTCGAATCGTAAGGAGTGTTTGGCTGACCCAACACTACAGATACCTCTGGATGAGACCCAAGTTGATACTAAGTTAAACTTTGTGGTAGAACCTGTAGAAATCTTAGAGAGGGTTCAATGTGAGGATCAAATGAAACTTAAATACCCGCATCTTTTTAGCTCTAGCACTAGTTGAATTTCGAGACGAAATTCTTTTTAAGGGGGTAAAATGTAACCCTTGCACTTTCTGGAATCTATATGTTCTAAATTAGTCTTTTGACTTTTTTACTTTTGTCATTTTCGTTAGAACAAATTACCGTGTTGACGGTGGTGAATCAATGTTTATCTTGGTGATCTTATCTACGTGTTTCTCGTGTTAATTCTTTTTAGAGGATTTTATCTATTTTGATCATGTTTCGGGAGGGTTGTCCCGTAAATAGCTTGAAATATCTATAACGAGTCCCGACACGTCCGTTAAATGGTTCAATCGAATCTTAAGAATTGTTAACTATAAGAGAGGTGGTCGATGTGATTTATTCTAAATCGTTAAAAGTATTTTTTTTAGTCCATAAAAATACTAAAGAACGTTTGGTCGCATTTTAGATTTGTGGATTTGGATTGATGAGTAATGGGGACAGACGAGTGTGCGGAAGCACCTAGGATTCCTCTGAGTGTCGTGCGAGTATGGCGAGAGAGAGAGCGTCTGAGCGCCAAGGGGACACCAAGGCGACATGTTAGGGGCTTTGTCCAACCTTAAGTAATGATATTCTTGTCACACAACATTTCAAAACAAATAAAAAATCAGGCTCCTCTGTGCTCCTTGGCTTTTCGAGAAGCAAACACATACCAAAATGCACATCCAGAGTAGAGCATTTTGATCAATATCAAGAAGGTGTGTAATCATCCAGTTGATTCGCCATGGAGGTCTGGGGTCATAAAAAACGTTTGGGTTTGTCGGGTTTCATGGTTATCTCGTTTTCAATAACCTATTTTTGTAAGTTGGCCTTTCCTACGATATTCTGAATTTGTGTGTGCTTTTGATGCAATTAATTTTAGTTGTACGGTGCGTTTTTTTAAAAAATCAAAGGCGAAAATCAGAAACACGAGAATAGAGAGGCGCGTGTTGGTGTGAACAAGAAGAAGAAAAGGAAAAGTTTATCATTGTATGTCGTGGTTGTAATGGTTGGAAAAACAGTTTATTGTTAATTTAAGCTTATATTTTTCTAGCTTAAAAGTAGCTATTCGGCTTATTTTGTACGTTATTGAGATTCTTGGAGACATGGTTTGTAAGAATGGTGTTTTGTATGTATCTCTCCAACTACTAACACCGGGGGGTGCGGAGGAGAGGAAAAAAATGAGAGATTTTGTGGCAAAACCTTTTGAACTTAGTAACCATGTGCAAAGACCGTAATATATTTTAATACATGAAAAAAGAGTGCCTATGAAGCTTAATTTTAAGATAGAAAATAAATTTGCTGACATTAACATATAGAATGGTTTTTCAAGCCATGCACGAACCACGACAAAAATGATGATACCCTTAGTGTTCCCTTTGTCTTTCTGTAGTTTCCAAAGGGGGCCAATACGACCCCTTGGGATTTAGGTTCAGTATTGTTAGGAATGTTTTTGTGGATAAAAAGCACAAACATACTATAACGTTGGCATATTAAGTTATAAAAAATGTGAGCGAGAAATATTTAGGGAAAAGACAACTTACAAAATAGGTTTTGAAAGCGAGATAAACACGAAACCGACAACCCAAACGTTGTTTTTATGAACCCACGCCTATGGGAATCAATCCGGATGACTTACACCTTCATGTTCTTGATCAAAACTTGAAAAATGGATGTGTTTGGTGTGTGTTTGCTGTTCGAACAGCCAAGGAGAAAGAGGAGATGATTTTTTATTTGTTTTTGAAATGTTGTGGTGACAAGATATAGTACTAAGGTTGGACAAAGCCCCTAAAATGAAGCCTTGGTGTTCCCTTGGTGGTCCAAATTCGTTCAAGCATCCTAGAGGAATCCTAGGTGCCTTCCGAACTCTGTCGGTTACTCAACAATACAAATCCACAATCTAAAATGCGACCAAATAAAAAGGTATGTCTATCCAAGCAGGTGCTAGTATTTTTAATGGACTAAAAAAAATACTTTTACATGAATTTAGAATATTCACATGACACCTTTTATAGTTAAACTTCTTTAGATTCGATTTGAACATTTAACGGACGTGTCGGGACTCGGGGGTTATAGATATTTCAAGCTATTTACCGGACAACCCTCCCGAAACATGATCAAATTTGGATAAAATCTTGCGTAAAAAGAATTAAGCACAGAAACACGTAGATAACTATCACCATATATCGCACATTGGATTCACGCTCGGTCAACGGGACGGTAATTTTGTTCTAGTAACGGAAATGACAAATGAAAAAGATATCAAAAGACTAATTTATAACATAAGATTTCCAGAAAGTGCAAGGGTTACATCCCTAACCCCCTTAAAAAGAATTTCGTCTCGAAAATGCAACTAGTGCTATAGCTAAAAAGATGAGGTATTTATTTTCAATTTGATCGCTCACATTCCCAACTGAATACGCAGGTCCTTGTTTCAAATTCTATCGAAACATGGCGATGGCAATGTCAATCTTCTCACGCTTAAGTTTCTTGAACCCTCTCTAGTCATATCTCTCTCTCACTGCTAGAGAGACAGCCCACAGTGAGATCTGCAGACGTGACGAGCGAGCGCCGAGATGTGTGAGAGCGCATCCACTAAGGTATCATGTAGTGTTGGGTCAGTCGGGCGGGAAACACTCCTTACGATTCGACACTGGGAACCGTTAGCATGAACACTATTATGGGCTCTTCAGTAGTCTAATCTATAGTCTACTAGACGAGTTCTCTTATTATCTCAAATGGTCAAACGAATCTAGGGTGCTGGGGTGTTTTCCCTTTCCTACCCAAAGTATACCAAACACAGCCTTGTCTAAGGCAACACTGATAGAGCAAGACTCGAGGCCAGAGGGGGGGCGGTGCGGCAGAGAAGAGAGCGACTAAGGTTTTTCGGGTTCCTTTGGTCTGGTATGGTAGAAGGGGGCGACACAGTGCACTTTAAACTATCTTTGATTCCGTGAGAACCTCTTAGTCTATATTCTGGTCACTAATCCAGAATTTCTCCAACTCTGCTGCATAAGATGGTGGTGAGCGGGCACTTTCTACCATCCAAGTCCTGTGCGAACGGGGTGCACGGAACGCTCACACTAGAGAATGATAACTATTGTTGTATAGAACTTAACCAATAAAGATAACATCCAAGGACTTCACGGCAGAGAGTCTAAGTACGCATGCTCTAAGAGCATTCTTCCAAGGCCTGTAGTAGTAACGCTCACTCTGACTATCAGGTCTTGAGGGTGGTAGGGAGCCGTACTCATGACTAACTGAGTATTACCTGATGGCGCTTGCTTGCATTGATTGCCAAAGACCATGAGTGTAAACGACCATCACGATCGATATTCGATTGAGATGGGCACGACCGGAGCCTAGCAACGATCTCATTAAAGCATAGAACTAGCTAACCTACCCATTCTTATATCCTCATCTCTCTGTCTATCAGGTAAAAGTGAGCAGACTTAGTCAATTAGTCCACAATACGTCGCTCTCTCTCATTTTCATGAGCCCACTTCTAAGGTCCTTGTAGAGTGTTTTCGTAACAAAGTCCAGTGTTATTCTCTCAAGACTTCATTCAGGAATCTCAGTTTGCTGCAGTAACTAGATGACACTCGATGTTTCAGAAGCCTTTACCTAACGAGATAAGTTTAAACTCTACTGCTCACTGATAACACTATAGTCCTTATTACATAATTCCCGAGCCACCCGTACATATCCCAAAGATCATAGTACATCTTTCAGGCTCCTGTGGGTTACTAGTACTTGACGTTATGGGCTCATCCATTATCGATTGTCCTCGACGAGTCAGGCCCCTTGGAGAAGTAATGCGCATATTCGAGGTCCAGGTAGGTGATAGATGCTCCATCACTGCCTACGGGAGACAGTCAGGAGAGGCATCTAGCCCTGCGTCAACGATTTATGCCGGCTCATTCAGATGCGCTCCTGCCTGAGCCGGTGCTGGAGGGGAGGGAGTCGATCCTTTGATACTAGACCGAATTTGGTCATGCTCATAAGATCAAACTCTTTTAGCTTAATCCCTCTTCCTACTTAGTGCATCACGCTACTACATTCGCCTTACCAGGATAGAAGCGAATTTTGTAGTGTATAGCGCGAAAAGATGCTCTATCTAGCGATGGTGACAGAGAGCATGTTAAGGTTCCTTCTCAGGTTTAAATCACGAATCTATCGACATCTAGGTTGCTGCAAGCTTTCCTAACGAGAGTATTTCAATGAGGTGGGTTCCGCCATAGACACGGAAAGCCAAATCATCAACTGACTTCCTTGGGTGAAAAAAAGTTAATCCATTGCTAGGCTTTACTTAGATTCCATCATGTCCAACCACCAAAATCGAAAAGTGTGTTCCAGGTCATGGTGGTTGAACGGAATAGAGATTCCGCAGGGAAATTGCTAGTCCAATATGTAATGACCAAAAGCTATATTTGAAACCTCAATTGATGATCCTTTCTTATTGTCAGGACTAATGAGCCTTATATATCATCTATCTATCTCTCTACTCTCCTCAATGGAGGTAAATTTCATTATGAAAGAATTAGATACCAAATCAGAACTCGGTACTGTGGTCATAGCTTATGTGATATGGTTAAGTACTACTAAAAGTTGAAATCATGTCGTTTCTATCCAACTTATTCTACTAAGTGAAAGGAGTGTCAGTCTAAATGTTGGGAATTAAGGGCTTCTACAAGTTTCTACTGCTGGTTCAACTTAGTACTGCCAAGCTAAGTTAGTACTGTTAGTGTTATAGTTAGTACTGTCAGTACAAAATGTTAGTACTGTCAGTTTATTAGTACCGTTAGTTAAAAATAGTTAGTACTGCTTATGTGATATGCATGAGATATATTAGGAATAGATATGCATGATCATGTAACGCATTTTGTAAGCCCATTAGGGTTTCCTTGGTGTATAAAAGGAACTCTATGGCATTGATCTAGATATCAAGTTTTATATAGTTTTCATAGCAAATATAGTTAGTATTAATAGTTTCAAGGTTATTTTGTAACTTTGATTGTGTTTAATATATTGAAAGTTTAGCAAGATCTTGTTTTATGTTTTTTGTATTCTTCTTAGTATTACGGGCTAGATTCATACATGTTTGTTAGTAGTTACAATCTTAGGTTTCTACTATAGTTGTATGGATCTAATCAACACAACTAAGCTTTAACAAGCTAAGTAAGACCTGTTCAAAAGGGATCAACAAGTGGTATCAAAGCTTGTTGAGAAACTTTGAATAAGAAGAACACTACATCTATACAAGATCTCATATTCAAAGAGAATATGGAGTCACAATCAGAAACTACCCAAATAGTGTCTGCACTAAAACTTCCAGTACTCAAAACAAGAGACTATGATCTCTGGAGCAATATCTTACTCACACTAATTTTGCTCTTTAGGAGGTTATTGTGAATGGTGATGCACCTGCTATGGAATGCTAGTGTGGTCTGAAGGTCCCATTAATCCTAAAAACTGCTTGAACAAGCTAGCAAGGAAGAATGAATTGAAAGCAAAAAGCACTCTGTTGTTGGCCATTCCTGATGAGCTCTATTGAAGTTTCATGGAATCAAGGATGCAAAGACCTTATGGGAAGCAATCAAGGCCAGGTTTGGAGGCAACAAAGAATTAAAGAAAATGCAGAAAACCATACTGAAGCAGCAATATGAGAATTTTGCTGCTATTCAAGAATCTAAAGGACTGGATAAAATCTATGAAAGGTTTTTAGAAACTCACCAGCCAATTTAGGAAATTCATGGTTAAGTTAATCTCCTCACGAAGATGGCATATTGAAGTTGCTGAGAAGTCTACCATCAGCTTGGAACAATATTGCTTTAATCATGAGAAACAAATATGATCTAGACACAATGAGCATGAATAGTTTGTTACAATAATTTGAAGGTGTATTGAATCTGAGATTAAAGTCCAGTCAGCTCAAGCTCAAATTCTCAGAATGTGGCTTTTTAATCCTCAAAAACACTAGCTTGTACTAAGAAGCAGTTATACTGCTCATGATGTTTTTATTGCTAGTTCACATGGACAAGGCTTCTTCCTCAATCTTATGCTGATTGATGTCATGTTTTCCTTCGTTGCTAATCAATCTATTAGGTCCAACAATTTGGACAATGAAGATCTGGAGCAGATTGTAATAATGATCTAAAGTGATGGATCCCTAATGGGAGGTGGCTCCATATGCTTATCATGAGGGTTAAATCGATTCTTAAAGAAGACATTGAAGGATATCTGAATTTCAATGGCAAAGAAATGTCTGGCTTTTGATAAGCAAAGGTTTGAATTGAATGTTACAACTGTCATAGGAGAGGCCACTTTGCTAGAGAATGTAGGGCACCAAGGAATCAGGGGAACAAAAATGGAGATGCTCTGATAAATGCTTATTTGTATATATTAATTACTCGGGATTTTGCCAAATAAAAGCCAAGAAAATGCCAAAAGGATAGAAAAATGTGTGCTTTTGTGTCTATTGTGCAGGAAAGGATAATAAAGACAAAAATGAGAAAAATCAGTCAAAACCGACAAAGAAACGGAAAAGACAAGACAAGATGGGAAGCCAAATCAATCAAAGCCGGATCAGCCCGATACAGCAAGAAATGAAAAGCCAATTAAAGTCAAAGGTCCAATAGTGACAAGTTTGCAAAGCTTAAGGGCTCTTTTGGATGAAATGAAGTCAAAGGACCAAAATTGCCAAAAGATGAAAGTTGTTTATAAAAGAGGAAAAAGGAGATAGAAAAGTTCAAGGGCCAGAAGTGCAAACTTTGAAAGTTCATTTTGCACTACAATGGTAGATATCAAACACAAGGACTGAAGTTGCCAATTCTTCAAAGTTTCAAAACAAAAGCGCGGCTTATAATTTCCCTAACCTCTTCCCAACCGATTTTCCCGCCTAAATTCCCAAGCAAACCCATCTTCTACAAAACCTTCCCTGCTCCTTTTCACTCCAATTTACCTCGTATTTACACTTCCTACACGTCATTCCTATGACGTGGCAACCCTTGATTGGTCCAAACACATCATCTAAGGGATCTAACGGCTAAAATTCGAGTGAATGAAGATCAACGGTTTGAAAATGAAGAAGCTTTTATCCTCTTGTCATCTCTCATCTATATAAACTTAAATTTCAGAGTAGTTAGTTAGTTAGTTGTTAGTTTTTTAGAGTTTTTAAATTTTCTTTGTATTTTTTAACTTCGTGTACTGTTGCAATTAAGATTTTTTTTAATCCTTTATTTTCAGTTGTACCTCTTGTTATTTCACTTGTACTTTCCATTTCTATTTAAGTAATCAAATTCAGTTTTTAAGGTTCAATCGTTTTTCCTTTCAAATTTAAGCTGTTTTTACTCTAATAAGCTCTTTTAAGCTCTTTTGAGCTTATACTTGTTCATAAGCTCAAATTCAGTTTAAAACTTGTTGAAAGTCATTTACTTACTAGTTTTGTCCAATTTAAATCAAAACATGATCACTTGAGTTCATTGGATTCATTTTGGAGGTTCAAAGGAAGAATAAGCCTTTAACAGCTTATTGAGCTTAAAGCTCAAGGTATAGAGGCAAGGTGCCACATTAGGTTATTTTCTTAAGCCACTCATTCAGAGAGAGTGGCTAGGTTCAGAGACTACATTCACAGGTTTTAGTTCATGTTTTAAATTTTTAGCCTTTATAGCTTAATACTTCAGCTTATTGTTTAGATTTTTTTGTGTGCTTAATATTGTTCAAAATTGTTTAGATAAGTTTAGATATTCAAGTGATTCTTAGTTGATTGTAGTTAGAATCAATAAGCTTTAATTTCCTTTAATACTGTCCTTATTAGTAGAATAAGCTAAGAGAGTAACTAGTGTAATTTCCTTAATAAGCTGTAAGTTTTAGTTTCAAAATAGCTTAAGTAGGTGAATCTTAGTGTGAGTAGATAAAAAGATTTAGTTGTTTTAGAGTTAAAATAGAATTTTAATGTAATTTAGTTTTAACAGCACTAGTAAAGTAGTGTTTGGATTAAGCCATATTTGACCTTTAAAGTCAACAGCATCCTGTCAATTCCTTTGATACATTTGAGTTTATCAAAGTGAACAAGTTCTAGATAGGTTTTAAGAATTAGTGAGTAGAACTACAAAGTTTAGGGCTTAAACACTTCTTCCTAGCACCAGGGCAGTTTTAATGTTCAAATAGTTTTAGAATTAGGAGATTTAAAGCATGTTAGAGTTAAACTTTAGTTTGAATAGTTTTAGATACATTTGGAGGGTGAGTACATGAACTTTAAACTAAGAGTCTAGCCTGTACCAAAGGAATTAACTAAGTACATCAGCAACAACAGTTAAAACTGTTGTTGCTTATCATTTTTTCTAGCCAATTTTTTAGCCTTTATATATAGGAATTAGAAGTTAGGATTAAGAGCTTAGTTTATACTCTGTTGGTTAAATGTGAATCATCATTTAGATTTCATTATAAGCTTTTTAGTACAGCTTATTCTAACCTGCAAAAAGTGGTATAGCAGTGTATTTGAGTTTTAGCTTGTTTTCTTATTGGTTTCTAATTTCTAGTTGAAATTTTTAGAAATCTTTTATCTAGGTTAGTTTAATAACCTTAGCATAGCTTATTGTTAGAATTTTAGCTTTTAAGGATTAGAAATAAGCTGTATAGCTTATAAGAAAAAGCTTAAAAACAGACATAAGCTAAAACTTGCACTTTTTAGATTCATTTTACTTGTTAATCTTGTTAAAACTTAGCTTATCTCTTTTTAGAAACATTAAGCACACATCTTAGGGTGCATTTAGCTTCTTTTTGTTTTTATTTTCATATAGAAATAAGCTAGAAATAAGCCAAAGTGTTAATAAGCTAGTAAACCCCAAGTTACTATAACAGATTTGAAAAAGCTTAATTTTCTAGCTTATTGAGTTGTCAAAATTAGCAAGTGCCTTTATTAAAGTTGTTAATAATAAGCTGTTCTATAACTTTCATGTTTTAAGTTTTAGCTGAATCTCAATTTTTAATAAGCCAAAAATAAGCCATAGCGTAGGGTTTGTTTTGTAATTGTTCAATAGTTAAAGGTTTCCCGTTTCTATTAAAGTGTAAATTTCCATAAGTTTGCCCGCCTACCCTTTTCTTTCCTATTTTACAATTTCTACCATAGACTTTTAGGAAAAATAAAATAGTTTAATATTTTCAATTTTTAGTTTAATAAATTAGGTTTAGATTTTAATTGGTAAAATTAGGGCACAATTAGGGTATAAAAATTGGGGCTTTTTGTTCAATTAATTTTCTGCACCTTTGTAGTTGTTAAAAACTATTTTTCCTTATTTTTCCAATTTAATTTGTATTTTCTAGGAATTAAAATAGGTTTTAGTTAATTTCTTTTTCTTAGATAAATCATAGAAAATAGAAAAATAGCTGAAAAATTCTGATTCTTTTTGCAATAATTTTCTTTTAAAATCTAGTTGTTTTGAAAAAATAAAAGTAAAATTTTAGCATTAATTTTTAGAAAAAGTTTATTTTTGTTAATTCATTTTTCTTTAAAAATTCATAAAAAATTCAAAAACAGTTGAAAAATTAAAATTCTTTTTCCTGAAATTTCCTTTTTAAATTTGTGATTTTTAGGTATAAAATTTGTTAAAAGTCGTGCCTTAGATTTTAAATTTCAGTTTTAGCTCGCGTTTTTACGTTTTGTGCATTTAAATTTTGAGCTAGTTAATTGTCTTTAATTCGTGCTATTATATTTGTAGTATAATCAAAAGTTCAAAAAATCCTTTATCAATCTTAACTCGAATCCGAATTATTCTCAATTCTCAATTCACGATTTCGTTGGGACACGACCCGAGGAAAAGT
>BQNB010127966.1:0-19354 GCA_026074375.1 Tanacetum coccineum | reverse complement strand
ACATTTTTAAGGTGGAATTCTGAGGGTTATTGTGCTAGTCATATAAATTCCTATCCATGAGACGCTATTAATACTTGGTTTTCTTTGGTATATGTCATAAAAAATTTTAATTTGGGTAAAAATTACCTCTTATGCTATGTTTTGATATATTACCTATCATTTTAAGGACAAATTAAATGGCAAATGAAAGAATAGTTTCAAAGGCTTATTTCCCCCCTACATTTAAGTTGAACATTGTCCCTAATGTTCTATAAAGGTACCTGTAAAAACGAATTAAAGGGAAAAGAAAACAAGGAAAAGAAACTAGTACCCCCTGGTTTGCTCAATAATGGAGAAGAAACATGCGATAACTAGTTAAATCATCCTCCAAGAATCATCCAATAAAACTTCCTAAGAACTTCTAAGCTTCTTCTCATTGAATATAACCTGTAATTAAAGACAAAGACAATTATACCAAGCATAAAATGTGCGATAAAATAATATACAATTATGAAATTAAGGTTTGACTCGATAAAGCAATAAAGATAAGATGAGAGAATTGTCAAACTCGTTGGTTTTGCAGGTTTATAATAGAAGATTACATATTTTAAATGTTATGCAAGTTTTATTTTCAAAAATAATTAAAAACTTTAAGTTTTCTGGACCTGGGCATTTGACGCCGTTAGGAAAATCCTGACGCCGTCACAGGTGTCGTGGTGACGCCGTCGTGTGTAAATCGTGACGCCGTCTCCACGTTCTGTGAAAACAAAATTTTTGTTTTTGATGAAAAATTTCCTGCACTTGATTCCATAAGTTAGTTCTTGTACAAATAGCTGCATAAAACCTGAGATTTGACAATTTACTCATATGACTCGAAACTGACGCGAATTAATCTTAACCAATTATTTAACTTGTTTGAACTTGATTCTAAAAACCACTTATTGTTGCAAAATACCTTTGATTGCAAATAAGACGAAGTTAAGAACAATACCAAGCACGATTACAAGATAGAGTTCGAACATGATAGAATAAAATGAAAAGATAAAAACACATGACACTCCTAATTGCGGGAAACGTAAATATTAGGTTGCCTCTAAAAAGGGTTGCCTCCTAAGAAGCACTTTTCTTTATTAACGAGTCTTGAAGCTAGACTCGAAGTCACACGTCCTTACGTGACTTCTCCTTCATCATCCATTCCAGTTAGGTATTCGACCTCATTAAATGCCTAATTCCCCTCCTATCACCTCCGTCTTGCTTGTACTCATCTCCGATAAGTAAGCTTTGGTAGTAGTTCGTCCTTCCATGGCCAAAGTTTTCTTCCTGGGCGGACGGGGGTATGGAATCGGTGCTCAATCCCATAAGCTTTGTTTGCTTGAATATTTCCATGGTGTGAGGCATTTTAAATGTGATTTTCACATCATCTTGCTCAAAAATGACTGTTCCTTCCTCTTCATTGTAGACAAGGCCAGTTTCATCAACGAAGGGCCTTCCAAAAACCATTACTCCAAGGTGGTGATCGATAATGCTAGTGGTATCTTCTAGTATCATAAAGTCGCATTCGTAGGCGAAGCTTCCTATGAAAACCTTTAGGCCTCTTATTCTTCCTACAAAGTTGCTAATTTTATTGGGGTTTGATGGTTTATGCCTTGATCTAAGCCCATAAGTTATGATCTGATTATATTGGCGCCTAGACATGATGTTGATCGGTGATTCCAGGTCTATGTAAGCATGTCTCTTGAAGAGGTGACCAGCCATGCAGGAGATTTTGATGTTGTTCGGGCTTCCAGCTCTTATCCTTGCCTTCACCCACGGAGGTCGAGGGTTCTTTAATAGCTATTCATGATGTGTTAGTTCCTCCATAGTTGGGAATAAGTTAAAGTTTTCACAATCTTCGTCATCTTCCTCCTCTTTGAGTATTTCTTCGATCTCCTCATCAGTCTCAAATTCACTCTCTTCTTCTTCAATTACTTCATCTACTTTCATGCCAGTCTCCACTTTATTTTCTTCCTTGCCTTGCTCCTTCACCCCTTCTTTCCCTTTACCATACCACCGAGGTTGAGATCGCATGCGTTGGTCGATGAGACGTCTTCCTATTTTGTATCACTGTCCGTGCTTAGGATAACGATTGAATTGACGAAATGAACGCATTTTGGAGATGACGGATTTTTGTGTAGTTTTTTTATGGATGCGGGAGAGAGATATTTTAGGGAGAGAAATTTTGATAGGCTTTTGATTCCTTTCTTTCTGAGTTCCTTCCTTTCGTCATGGCTGATTGCTGCAATGGTTTTGGGGGCCATGGAATTTCCTGCATTTTTGGGGGTAGATGCGTCTTTAAGCTTTTCGGTAATAGTTTTTCAAAGAAGATTAATTTTTCCAATCATGTCATCTTGCTGTTGTCCGAGTTGGGTTTTTAGGTGAGATAATCTCTTCTCCTGGTGAGAGTCGAAATCAAGTAATGCCTTTTCAAGCTTTGTCTGATAACTAGAGGAGTGGATGGAGATCGATCAGCCTTGCGGGTTAGTGAAGGTTTGGGTATGTGCCCAGTTAAAGTTTGGTTTCTCCTTCCAGGCGTTGGCGGCACCATTGAAATTTCTTGGTCCATTGTTCGGAGTGAACCTCTTACCTCCCATTTCGTTTGTACGCGAGGATGCGTAGTTAACAAAAGCTTGCTGGGGATTTTTCATGCAATATTGAGTGTCGTAAGGACCACTACAAATCTCACATGAGGAAGAGACTTTGTTCAGTTGAATGGTTTGATTAGGATCAAGATAAGCTTCCATCAAGCGTTGGACTTAATTTTCGAGCTCGATTAGACGGCGGTCGGATGTACTCGGGACATCTTGAGGCAAAGCGATTGCCTTGACCGGCTTATCAAAATCCCTTAGGTCGTTCCAACTTTCGTTGTCATAGAGGGCGAGGTCCTCTAATAATGTCCAGGAGTCTTCGGTGTTATGGTCACGAAGCTTACCACCGGTCGATTGGTCAATGGTTCGTCTTGTGACGTGATTGACATTGTCATAAAAAAATTTGGAATTGGAGCTAAAGGTCAATGCCATGATGAGGGACTTTTTAGAGTAAGTCCTTGAAATGAGTCCATGCTTCGGATAGAGATTCCCCATGAAGTTGTTGGAACATCATGATATCGTTGCGGTGTTTTGCGGTCCTTCCCAGTAGAAAGAATTGAGCAAGGAAACGTGTAGTAAGATCATCCCATGTGGTGATGGATCCTGCTGGAAGACGTTCAAGCCAATTGCTAGCTTTATTGCGTAGGTAAAATTGAAATAAACGCAGGCGTGTTCTTTCCTTATTTTCACCATCAAGGTCAAGTGAGTCCACAAGTTTAAGGAAATCCATGAGGTGTTGGTTTGGATCCTCGAACAGAAGTCCATGGAATGAGCATCTGTTTTGCACTAACCGGATGGTGTCAGATCAAAGAGGTGCCACGTTAACCCATTCTTTGTCTACACGAAGTTTTACAACTCCCTAGGCAGAGCACCTAATCATTGTAGTAGTAGCATAGGCAAGACTCGGGGGGTTGTTATCGTTCACTTGAGGAATGGGTTGGGAATGCTTGATCATGGTCTAACAGAATTCTAAGGGTCGAGGAAAGATTATTTTTGTGTTTTTATATTTTATAAAAGCAGGTAAATCATATATTGGAGAGGTTGGTTGGTTTTAGCTATTAAACTAAATAATAATCTAAACTAATGGTGATAACAATATAATAAAAGATTGTGTTTATTTAATCATGTACTACTCCCTAGATTGCTTCTCCTGGTGTTGTTGCTTTGTCACACTTGTGATGATCAGTGTAATTATTTCCTAAGTCATGAACGAATTACACGAACCCGCCGTCTACTTAGTATTCTGTTAGAGCAACGCACAAGTAAGGTAGTATGAAGACTATTACAAGGCCCCTAAGGGTATACTAAGTGCATGTGAAATATATTAAGAGTGGATCAACCATATTAGGGGCAAAGTAGTATGAAGACTGTTACCCGATGGTATCCTTTCTACACAATCATGTTTTCCTAGACATATCAACAGCGATACAAACAAAAGCTGGTTTTCTAAGACCTAACATGCACATCCATCACAAGAAGCAACACCACTAAGATCTACATTTTAGGTTTCATACAATCATAAATAAACACAATATGAGGTTTAGCCAAGCATCTTATAGATAAAGTAAGAACATAGATAAATCAAACAACACATAGACATATTGAATGATTAAATAAACCTTACTTGATTAAAACATGAGTTGGAGGAAGTACAATAAGGTTTTTAGGCCTTAAAATGATCCCTAACAGCTGCTAAATGAACTAGGGTTCATACCCTCTTTTTATTCTAAAGTTAAACACTCAAAACCCTAAATTCGGGTTTGTATATATAGGAAAAACGTTGTGGCGGCGTCGCGTTTTAGTCGTGACGCCGTCATGAAAGAGAATATTCTAGATAATGGGTTGGGTCGTGATCTCTGAAGCTGTCGTGGAATTTGTGACGCCGTCGTGGGATGCGTCGTGACGGTGTCACGTAGAAACTGTGACGCCGTCTCCAGCTGCTGAGAACATAATCTTGAGAAATGTTGGTGTAGGTTCGTAGTCTTGTCTGTTTTTTCTCCAAATGAGCCCAAGTCATGTGTAATTCTTCCAAATGCCCTCCAAATGCAAAATACCTGAAAAGGAACGATTAAGTACATATTTTGGGCATAAATGCACGATTTAGGGGGTTAAACAACCCCAAAAAGTGTATAAAATGACACATCATCAAATACCCCTACACTTGGGATTTTCTTGTCCTCAAGCAAATGGGCTTTTCTACCTAGACAATAACAATATGAGGGGTCATTTTACCTACTCTTTAAAAGTATTTTATTACACAACCTTCTAGACCTCGTAATTAAAAGCACGGAAAGTATATACTAGCACCTCACATAAGTGTTTGGCATTCTCTCTTTCACTCGTGTGTATAATAAATTATAACATAAGGGGGAAACGGAAAATCAACACTCATTACCTGTCATAGCATATAAATTACCATAGGCTTGGTACAGGATCAAACCTCCATCGCTAGGTGCAAGCATTATGTATTACTATCTAAGAGGTCTTTTAAAAGGTTGTGGGGTGTAGGTGTAAGATAACATAAGTAGAAAAGGAAACGGATGGGATGCATTTGGGTGGCTTTGGGTAAATTTGGAGTGGAAGGGTTAGCTAATTATTTACACGAATACACTTTGGTTTGGTTTCTAAGCCAAGACTCGGACGAAGATCTACAAACTCTACACAACTCTATATCAATATCTTTCTTTTTCTTTTCTTGTTTTTTTTAATAACATAATACATCACATGGGGTTTATAATACGTACCCCAACACTTGAGCTTTTACATGCTCGATATTTACAATCTATCTAATGACCTAATTTGAGGTGGATCAAAATAACATGGAGGTCATCTAACAAACGTATTGGGGTATTGACTTAACTTTTCTTCCCTATTCTTCCGTGAAATAAATTCTACCATGAATCCCAATCATCCCAAAATAGTATTTACAAGGATACGGACTTAGCAACCGTGTACTCAAATAATTAACTTGGGTTAAACACAATAATGTACTAAAAGCGAGTACATACAATGTAGGCTAAGGTGATTTAGGTGTAACGATTGGTTTAATGGTGACAATGCTCTTCATTAATAATCTGGAATCCACCAAAAAATTACAAGACCTATGAAAAAGGATAGGCTCAGAGGGTTGTACTAGGGGTATCCTGCATTAAAGGTGAGTGTATGGAAAGGGTGTGAGATACCTATATGATTTTTTTTTGGGTAAAGAGATACTTATATGATCGTGTGACCATCAAAATAATTACAGGTTTGAAACATGGGTTAGTCCTAATGCCTCTTATCAAGCAAATCCTAACACTTACTATGCGGTCTCGGGATGCATCACAATAACAAGTCCTAGAATTTAATACGCTACCGGTACACTCATATAATTTAAACCGATCTCAATGCTCTAGAAAAGGCGACAAAACCACATATACACATCCGTAACGACGGAATAGATACACATGATTGCTCACTCCTTAACTCGAGAAAGCTAAAGGTATAAACTATCTTGGGCATCAATAATAGATACCCGAATTCCTAAAGATCTAAAGGCGAACCTCACATTTTGGGGTTGGATTCTGAGGGTTATTGTGCTAGTCATATAAATTCCTATCCATGAGATGCTATTAATTCTCGGTTTTCATCGGTATGTGTCATAAAAAAAATTAAATTTTGGTACAAATCACCTCTTATGCTATGTTTTGATATATTACCCATCATTTTAAGGACAAAGCAAATGGCAAATGAAAGAATAGTTTCTAAGGCTTATTTTCCCCTTACACTTAAGTTGAACATTGTCCCCAATGTTCTATAGAAGTACCCGTTAAAACGCATAAAGAGAAAAGAAAACAAGGAAAAGAAACTAGTACTCCCCTGGTTTGATCAATAATGGAAAAGAAACATGCAATAACTGGTTAAATCGTCCTCCAAGAATCATCCAATGAAACTTCCTAAGAACTTTCAAGCTTCTTCTCATCAAATATAACCTGTAATCAAAGACAAAGACAACTACACCAAGCATAAAATGTGCGATAAACCAATATACAATGTGAATTTAGGGTTTGACTCGATAAAGCAGTAAAGATAGGATGAGAGAATTGTTAAACTCATTAGGTTTTGCAGGTTTATAACAGAAGAATACATATATTAAATGTTATGCAAGTTTTATTTTCAAAAATAATTAAAAACTTTAAGTTTTCTGGACCTGGGCGTTTGACGCCGTCAGGGTTTTCGTGACCCCGTCACAGGTATCGTGGTGACGGCGTCGCGTGTTAATCGTGACGCCGTCTCCACAGTCTGTGAAAACGAAATTTTTGTTTTTGATGAAAAATTTCCTGCACTTGATTCCATAAGTTAATTCCTGTACAAATGGCTGCATAAAACCTGAGATTTAACAATTCAATCATATGACTCGAAACTGACGCGAATTAATCTAGACAATTCATTTAACATGTTTGAATTTGGCTCAAAAGCCGGATAAATTTCCCCTACACTTATCGTTTGCAAAATACCTTTGATTGAAATTAAGATGAGGTTAAAGACAATACAAAGCATGATTACAAGATAGTTCAAACATAATAAAACAAACAGTAAAGAATTAAAACACACATGACACTCCTAATTTTCAGGAAAAGTGAATTGGGTTGCCTCTCAAGAAGCACTTTTCTTTATTAACGAGTCTTGTAGCTAGACTCGAAGTCACACGTCCTTACGTAACTTCTCCTTTATTGTCCATTATTTCTAACCTCATCAAGTGCCTAACTCCTCTCATATATCCTTCGTCTTGCATGTACTCATCTCCAATGAGTAAGCTTTGATAGTAGTGCGTCCTTCCATGGCCAAAGTTTTCTTCATAGGTGGACGGGGGTATGGAATCGGTGCTCAAACCCATAAGTCGTGTTTGCTTAAATATTTCCATGGTGTGAGGCATTTTAAATGTAATTTTCTCGTCATTTTGTTCAAACATGACTGTCCCTTCTTCTCTATCGTAGACAAGGCCGGTTTTATCTATGAAGGGCCTTCCAAAAGCCATTTCTCCAAGGTGACGATCAATAATCCTAGTGGTATCTTCTAATATCATAAAGTCGCATTCGTAGGCGAAGCTTCCTATGAAAATTTTTAAACCTCTTACTATTCCAACAAAGTTACTAATTTTATTGGGGTTTGACGGTTCTCGCCTTGATCCAAGCCCATAAGTCATGATCCGATTATATTGACGCCTAGACATGACATTGATTGGTGATTCTAGGTCTATGTAAGCATGTCTCTTGAAGAAGTGTCCGATCATGTAGGAAATTTTGATGTTGTTCAGGCTTCCAGCTCTTATTCTCTCTTTTACCCACGGGGGTCGAGGATTCTTAATAGCCATTCATGATATGTTAATTCCTCCATAGTTGGGAACGAGTTAAAATATTCACCATCTTCATCCTCTTCCTCATCTTCGAGTATTTCTTCAACTTCCCACTCAGTTTCTACTTCACTTTCATCTTCTTCCATCACCTCTTTTACTTCATCCTTCGCTTCTTTCGTTACGTTGTGGTCGTGTTCGGGTGTGATGTCTGTCGTGGTTTCTCCTTCAGCTTCATTTTCCTCACTGAGGATGACGATTGAATTAACGAAATGAACTCGTTTTGGGGCTGATGGGTTTTTGTTTAGTTCAATTATGGAAGCGGTGGAGAGGTACTTTAGGGAGAATAGTTTTGATCGGCTTTTGATTCCCTTTTTTCTGAGCTCAGATATGGCTGATTGAAGCAATATTTTCGGAAGCCATGGAGTTTCCTGTGGATTTGGGGACAGGTGCGTCATTAAGCTTTTCAGAAACAGTTTTCCACAGAAGATTAATTTTTCCAATCATGTCGTCTTGCTGTTGTTCGAGTTGGGTTTTTAGGTGAGATAATCTCTTTTCTTAGTGAGAGTCAAAATCATCTAATGCCTTTTCAAGCTTCATTTGGTAATTAGACGAATGAGTAGAGATCGACCCCCGTTCTGTGTTTGATTCTTCCCGACATAAAGTTTTGGTTTGTCCTTCCAGGTGTTGGTGGCTTCATTGAAATTCCTTGGTGTTGGGATTCTAAAGCTTCTACAAGTTAATACTGCTGGCTCAAGATTAATACTGCTAGTGAAGACTTAATGCTGTTAATGAAAATTGAAGAAAATAAGTCTAATCTTTAGTACTGCTACCTTATAGTTATACACAGACAATGTTAGTACTGCCAGTAATAGTTAGTACTGTTAGTTAGTATTAGTACTGCTAGTGTATTGTATTAGTACTGCTTATTAGACAATGCATGAATATATTAGGAAGGATATCATGATCTCTATACGCATTTTGTTAAAGCCATTAGTTCCTTGGTGTATAAAAGGAACTATAGTCATAGTTATCAGATATAGATCAGTAAATTCTACACAGATCATAGATATCGCTTTAGCAATTCATAGTATTTTGTAATCTAGTAGCCTAGGCAGATCAAGTTATAATATACAAGTTCTTTGTGATTCTATTATTGTTCTTCTTAGCATTATTGATTAGTTTCCTCATAACAATAGTTTCTTATCATTGTTTCACCCATTGTTGCTTTAGATTTATCTAGAGTAACAAATTTCTTTACAAGCTAAAGGTTAAAGATCCATTCAGTAAGGGATCCAACAAGTGGTATCAGTGCGTGTGTGGAAACTCTAAATAAAGAAGAACTCCATTATTTGAAGAAGATTTACAATCAAACCAGGAAGATGGCCATCTCCTCCTCAAGCTCATCAAGTTCTTCTGACAAAGAGGTACAAAAATGTTCTAAACAATGTCTTGAATCTTTTAAAACTCTTCAAAAGAATTATGATAGTGAAAGAGAAAAACATAGCAGAGCAAGACTAGAAATTCAGGTTATAGTTAGCCTTAAGTCACATAGAATCAAATACTTTGTACATGAAAGAAGGAACATTCTTGGGGGAAAAAGTATGAGATTCAAAACTATAGCTTAATGCAGAGAAATAAAATTCACAACCTTAACCTGAATAAGAGGAAAGTTGTTAAGGAAAGAGATGAGTTAAAATTAAAGATAAAAAATGGGAAGAATCGTCCAAGAATCTTAATGAATTACTCAATAGTCAAATGAGTGCTAGAGATAAAACTGGTTTAGGATATGGCACACAATTGAATGAAATGAGTAACAATTCTGAAACTGATAGTGAGATTAGTTTGAGTGTTTTTTATGTTAGATCAAGTGATGAAGAGAACACACCAACAAATGATATGTTCTTTAAAGCAGATAGGTTTCATGCTATTCCCCCTTCTATAACAGGGAACTTCCTAACCCCAAGAGCTGACATATCATTTGCAGGTTTAGATGAATATGCCATTAGGAAGAAAATAACTGAGTAAAAAACAACTGATCTTAATACTAAAACAAGTGAGACTGTAGGTAAAACAAATGAAACAAATACTCAAAAACCTAAGACAGTCTATGAATCAGTTAACAGAGATAAAGTTATCATTGAGGATTGGAACTCAGATGATGAGGATGATGTGTCTGAAGTGCAAACAGTTAGTCCTGTTAAGACTAATGAGACTCAAACAGTTAAAACTAGAGTTGATAAAATTGGTCAAACTTCTCAGAAACAAGGAATTGATTAAGAAAATAAAAGCTGCTTGTCTGAAAAGTACTTGACCCTTTGATCAAAGATTGTAATTTTCATGACAAACAGAGTCAAGAACCTAAGCTGAAAACTGTGGTCAATACTGGTCCAAGGGTGGACAAACCAGTATGGGATAATACTAAAAGGGTTAATCATCAAAATTTTCAAAATACCCTCATTTAAGAAAGACTTTTGTCCCATCAGGAGTACTAACAAGACAAGTTATGATTACGCTGTAAGGCAAATGAGAAAAGGCAGTTAACACAGTTATACTTGCTAGGCCTGTTAGTACTAGTTAGACCATTTACCCAAAAATAGCACAAAACCTGGTGTGCATAGAACAATTTACCCAAGAATGGACAATTTAAGACCAAGAGGCTCATATTCACCTATCAAGAGGTCTTACTACACAAAACCAACTTTTAGACCCAAAGACTTAAAACAAGATGTTAAAACTTTTGGGGTTTAAAATATGACTACTGCTGGGACAAGAGCAGTAGTTAATACTGGTAAGGGTAAGATGGAAAATGACCTTAAGAAGTTCCCCAAAAACATGCTGGGTTTGGAGACCTAAACTTAAGGTTCTAGATCATGACTCCAAAAATAGTGGATCATACATTTGTAAGCAATTTGACTATGTTGATCCAACAGGCAGAATCAAGTCAGTAATGGCTTGGGTCCAAAGAGAAATTAATTCTCTTATGAGTATTATGCAAAATGTGTTGGATTGTATTTCTCTGTGTTTGGAACTAACATTTTGCAGGTTTAAGAGCTTATAGTTTATTTGATTAATAAAGGATATGCTAATTTGATGAAAAATGTTAGAGTTAAGGGGAGGATATTGATGTTAGCCATGATATATCTTTAAGTGTTTGGTTATTAAATCTACACAACAAATTTCATCAGTTCACCAGTCATAACAGACTTCAAGAACTGGCTAGTCCCAAAGCAAAACTTTTGGTAAAGACTTCTCAAATCCATTGATGGATGATAGTCTTACCAAAACTATAAGGTTATCATGCACATGATATTGAAATGAAAGCATTAGCTAGTCTAAAGCAAACCGGCCTTGGTAAAGGGGTGGGGGAGGGGGGTGAATGGAGACTTCCCAAATCCGTTTATGGCTGGTAGTTTGCCAAAAACTATAAAATAGTCCAATGACCCACCTCTCTCAAGAGGTTACATACTTGGAAGTGGGGAGGACAGTTTGGAACTTATGGAATTGATGGCAAACTGTACCCAACTTGTCTGTTTTGTGAGGAAAAAGAATAGAGAGATTTGGTGAGTTTAAAAACAGAAAGAGAGTTGTGTGTGAAAAACAGAAATGAGTGTTTGGTGAGAAAAAGAATTGAGAGATATTTTGTGAGTTTAAAAACAGAAAGAGAGTATATAGAGGAGTCCTCATTGGTGTGGCATATCTATAATGATCAAGTTTGAGTAATATTCTGGTATAAACACTTTAGTACTGTCAGTGTTAAGTTAATACTGCTAGGCAAGTATTACTACTGCTGGATGAAGTTAGTACTGTTAGGCTTAGCATTAGTACTGCTAGACCAAACTTAGTACTGCTAGGTGACCGTTAGTACTGTTTGAGTCCTAACAGATTTTCCTCAATCAAAGAGCCGTTGAGATATTTCCGCCACATCTATAGCTTATAGGGTTTGACTAATTGGAGACTTCTTGATTTATCTATATCATTAAACGATTTCTTCAAGATAAGTACAACTCTTTACAGTCGGTGAAAACATACTCTTTTAAACCTCACTCATAATTCAATTCACTTTACTAGACCATTACACTTTATCACACGAACTAATCCCACATCTTTACTCATCTTCTCATTCATCAAATGGCACAGTTGGAATTTTGCGACAAGCATAATATGGTCGCATATTTGGTTAAATCTGAAAGCAGTGAGGGTTTTGATGAAATCATAGATTTTCTTACTTCAAGCCATATCTACTATGCCCTTACTGAAAATCCCATTATTTTTGTGTCCCTTATTGAACAATTTTGGGAAACTGCTATTTTGAGCACTACTGAGGAAGGACTTCAAGCTATTTCTGCAACTATTGATGGACATGAAAAGCTCATAACTGAAGCTTCTTTGAGAAGACATTTGAAGTTAGAAGATGCAGAAGGCATTTCTTCACTCTCCAATGAAGAAATATTTGAGCAATTAGCTCAATGGGTAGGTGACTTAATTCTGGAAAGCCTTACATTCTTTAAAGGGCATTTTCATCCCCAGTGGAAGTTCCTTGTATCCACACAATTCCTACCTTGTCTGAGCTTCCAAAAGACAACATGGGATCAATTTTAGTAGCATCATTGCGTACAGCAATCATCTTCTAGCTACAAGGCCTGGGGGAGTGGAGTAGGTTTTAACTTTTTCAAATTCATCTTGAAGCTATGGTTAAGAACTATATATAGCCCACACAAATTCTTAATGTATCCTAGGTTTTATTCAACATCTTCCTTTACAAAACAACAAAGGTCACTCTTGCCTCATACTAGAACCATCCACACTCCTACTCTAACAAGTAAAATATGAGGAAAGACCCTAAGAGGTATTCAGGGGTACATACACCATTGTTTTGAGAGTAAGTTGTAAAAAGCACATGATGAAAGAGCACAACAAACACCCTCAAGTGATCACATCTTCACATCATAATCTCCACCAACCCCCACTCAACATCCCCTTTCACCATAACTAATTCAACCACCCAAGAGGCGAGGAACTGCTTCTTTGCCCAAGTTCACCTCTCCATGTTGTTTACCCATATGAAATTGCTAGAGGGTACATGCAAATAACATGATTTGATGGTTTTGGTTAACAAATTGAATGACAGGATTGATGGATTGGAGAAGGACTTGCAGCAGACAAAGAAGACTTATAGTACTGCTCTCACCAAGTTAGTACTTAGAGTAAAGAAACTGGAGTACAAGCTGAAGTCTGGCAAGGCAAGGAGAAAGGCAAAGATTGTTTTCTTTCCTGACTATGAAAGAGATTGCAGAGGATTCTTCCAAACAGGGGAGGAAGATTTCTTAAATTGTTGAAGATCCAACAATTTATCTAGTACAAGATGAAGGTATTTCTTGGATTCCACAAGAAGAGGAAGTTCATGAGAAGCCCAATGATGAAACTGAAGTAATTGTACAAAAAGAGACTCCCACTGAAATTATTAAAGAACATGGAAGTGGTGAGAAAGGTGAGATGGAGATTAGTACTGCTAGTCCTCCAAAAGTTACAAAGGTTAGTACTGCTGAAGCTCATATGTATACAAGAAGGAGTGCCAAAGATAAAGGAAAGGCTATAATGAAAGAACCTGCTACTCCAAAGAAGGTTAAGAAAGGAACTCAAGTGCAGTTGAGTATGGATGAGGAGTTAGCTAGGAAAATGGAAGAAGAAGAAAGAGCTAGATTTAATGCAGAACAGGAAGCAAGAGCTTTGCAAAAGAAGACGAAGCAAATAAAAGAAAAAAAAAAAGACAAAAAAAAGACTAGATCTGGAAGCAGCTTGGGAATTACAAAAAACAACTGGATGAAGACACGATGTTCCTACAGAAGACATCAATCTAAAGGAATTGACTGGAATGATCCAAGTGTACTAAGATATCATGCTTTGAAGAATAAACCTATGTCAATAGCTCAAGCAAGAAGGAATATGATAACATACTTGAAGAATCAAGGAGGTTACAAGGAAAACTACTTCAAGAGAATGAGTTATAATGACACCAGACCAATTTTTGAAAGGGTATGGGATCATGTCAAAACTTTTATTCTTATAGGGTCTGAAGTTAAAAAAGGGTCTTCTAAACCAAGTAAAAGAGAAACTTCAAAGACAGTGGAAGAAGAGAAGGTTGAAAAAGAAGATGTAAAACCTGACCCATTAAATAATGAAAAGAAACAGTTGGAACAAGAAAAAAAACACTTACAAGAAGAAGAGCAAGTGATAAACAAGTTGAAGACAGCTCAAAGAGATAGAAGAAAGAAAAAGAATCTGATGACTTTGAACAAGAAAAAGAAGATTTAAGAATGTGGTTATTAGTTCTTAAAGATGAAGAAGAATCTGTGACTCCAGAATTTCTCTCTGTTAGATACCCTATAGTTAATTGGGAGTATCAGCTACTTGGTCGAATGGAAATGAAAGATATGGAAGCATACAAGTTAACAAGAGCAGATGGAACTGTAAGCTTTCATAAGGTACAATAAGTCCATTATTCAGAAGCACTTATAGAGAAGACCCTGAAGGTTTTATACAAATGGTTCAAGAAAGAATTTGAAGATCATTCTTAGAAAGGAAAAAGAATTATCTTTTGGGGAATTGAGGATGATGTTTGATCCAGATGAGCAAGATGAGATATGGAAGAACCAAGAGAGTTGGAAGGTACTAAGATGGAGATTATATGAAAACTCAGGAGTTCATTCAGTGTTTTTGACTGATACTCCTATGGAGATCAACATGCTTGTTGGGAAAAAGTACCCACTCAAAAAGGAAATACTAGAGAAGATGATAAACTTTAAACTCTGAAGCTAAAGAAAAAGCACATGCATTTGAGCTAATCAAGTTTACAAGATCACAGATTGAAGAGAAGCAGTAAAGTGTTTGAAAGAATCCTCAGCCATAGAAGAAGATCTAATCCAGAAGAAACTTGGGATTTGAGAGTAAATCACAAGTTTAGGGGAGGATTGTTGGGATTCTAAAGCTTCTACAAGTTAATACTGCTGGCTCAAGATTAATACTGCTAGTGAAGACTTAATGCTGTTAATGAAAATTGAAGAAATAAGTCTAAGTCTTTAGTACTGCTAGCTTTATAGTTAGTACTGCCAGTACAATGTTAGTACTGCCAGTAATAATTAGTACTTCTTAGTTAGTATTAGTACTGCTAATGTATTGTATTAGTACTGCTTATGAGATATGCATGAGATATCTTAGGAAAGGATATGCATGATCTCTATACGCATTTTGTAAAGCATATTAGGGTTTCCTTGGTGTATAAAAGGAACCCTAGTCATAGTTAGTCAGATATAGATCAATATAGTTCTACACAGATCAATAGAGATCGATTAGCAATCATAGTTTTTGTAATCTGTAACCTAGGCAGATTCAAGTTATAATAATAAAGTTCAGAGTTGAAATCATCTAATGCTTTTTTAGCTTCGTTTTCTAATTAGACGAATGGGTAGAGATTGAGCCGTTTCGTGGACTCGTGAATGTTTGAGTTCGTTCCCAGTTAAAGTTTGGTTTGTCCTTCCAGGTGTTGGTGGCTTCATTGAAATTCCTTGGTCCTTGGTCAGCAGTGAATTTCCTATTTCCCATATCGTTGCTACACGAGGATGCGTATTCAACAAAGGCTTGTTCGGGATCCTTCATGCAATACCGAGTGTCGTGAGGACCACACCATATTTCACATGAGGTAGTGACTTTGTTCACTTGAGTAGGTTGTGTTGGAGCAAGATGAGCTTCCATCAAGCGTTGGACTTGATTTTCGAGCTCGATTAGACGACAGTCGGATGTACTCGGGACATCTTGAGGAAAAGTGATTGCCTTGACCGGCTTAGCGAAATCCCTTGGGTCATTCCAACTTTCGTTGTCATAGAGAGCGAGGTCCTCTAATAATGCCCAGGATTCTTTGGCGTTTCGGTCATGAAGCTTACCACTAGCCGATTGGTCAATGGTTCGTCTAGTGATAGGATTGACATGGTCATAAAAAATTTGGACTTAGAGCCAAAGATCAATGCCATTATGAAGGATTTTTTGTAGTAAGTCCTTGAAACGAGTTCATGCTTCAGATAGAGATTCCCCTTGATGTTGGTGGAACATCAGGATATTATTACGGAGTTTTGCGGTCCTTTCCGGTGGAAAGAATTGAGCAAGGAAACGAGTAGTAAGATCCTCCCATGTGGTGATGGATCCTGCTAGAAGACGTTCAAGCCAATTGCTAGCTTGATCGCGAAGGGAAAATTAAAATAAACGCAGGCGCGTTCTTTCCCTGTTTTCACCGTCAAGGTCAAGTGAGTCCACAAGTTTTAGGAAATCCTTGAGGTGTTGGTTTGGATCCTCGGACCGAAGTCCGTGGAATGAGCATCCGTTTTGCACCAACCGGATGGTGTCGGATCGAAGAGGTACCACATTGTTCCCTACGGGGAGCTCAATGGTATTCCTGTAGCCCTCGTGGCTAGGTTTGGAGTAGTCTCCAAGAGTACGGATAGGATTCTCGTCTCCCATGGTGGTTGACGAGAATGGATTACGAAACAATTAACACAAAGAAAAGATAGACTACGAGAAAGCTAATATGCGGAAATTAAAGTCTCACTTGAAAGGATTCAAGCAAGTAGAACTAAGCTAAACTATGATCAAAACCTAACTATTTCCTCGGAAACGCCGCCAAAAACTTGATGCGGTTGTCGTAAGAAACTTCTACAAGAAGTTTTACAACTCCCTGGGTAGAATACCTAACCGTTGTAGTAGTAGTATAGGCAAGACTCGAGGGTTGTTATCGTTCTCTATGGGAATAGGTTGGGAAGGCTTGATCACGGTCTAACAGAATTCTAGAGGTTGAGAGAAGATTATTTTTGTATTTTTATATTTATAGGAAAGCAGGTAAAATCATATAATTGAGAGGTTTGGTTGGTTTTGGCTAATAAACTAAATAATAAACTACGCTAATAGTAATAACAATATAATTAAAAGATTTTTTTTTATTTAATCATGTATTACTCCCTAGATTGCTTCTCCTAGTGTTGTTGCTTTGTCACACTTGTGATGATCTATGTAATTATTTCCGAAGTCATGAACAAATTACACGAACCCGCCGTCTATTTAATATTTCATTGAGGCAAAACACAAAGTAAGGTAGTATGAAGACTATTACACGGCCCCCAAGAGTATATTAAATGCATTTGAAATATATCAAAAGTGGATCAATCATATAAAGGGCAAGGTAGTATGAAGACTGTTACCCGATGGTATCCTTTCTACACAATCATGTTTCTCTAGACATATCAACAGCGATACAGACAAAAGCTGGTTTTCTAAAGCCTAACATGCATATTCATCACAAGAAGCAACCCCACTAAGATCTACATTCTAGGTTTCATACAATCATAAATGAATACAATAAGGAGTTTAGCCAAGCATGTTAAAGATAAAGCAAGAACAATAAAGAATCAAACAACAAGACATATTGAATGATTAAGATAGTCTTACTTGATTAAAACATGATTTGAAGGAGGTACAATACGGTTTTGAAGCCCTAAAATCATCCTAATAAGATGCCAAATGAACTAGGGTTCGTCCCCCTTTTTTACTCTAAAGTTACACACATAAAACCCTAATTTCGGGTCTATATTTATAAGAATATCGTTGTGATGACGACGCGTTTTAATCGTGACGCCGTCATAAAGTAGAATCTTCTGGATCCGAGTTGAGTCGGTGCGTGCTGACGCCGTCAAGAAATGTGGTAACGCCGTCACTAGATGAAGTGTGACGGCGTCGTGTATATATGGTGACCCCATCTCCAGCTGCTGAGACTTTAAATCTTGAAGAGTCTTGGTGTTGGTTTGTTGTCTTGTCCGTTTCTTATTCAAATGAGCCCAAGTCACGTGTATTTCCTCCAAATGCCTTCTAAATGCTAAATACCTAAAAAGGAACGATTAAGTACCTATTTTGGGTCTAAATGCACGATTTAGGGGGTTAAATGACCCCGAAAAAATGTATAAAATGACACCTCATCATATTTATAAATTCTAAAATGCGACTTTATTTTAGGTTGCTTTTGGAGTTTTACTCGGCCTCTCGACGCTCATTTCTCGTTATCTTTTCTTGGTCTCTCGACGTTTATATATCGCTATCTACTATCCTATTGCATAAGGTGAGTTCATAGCCCCAACTTTATTTAATTGTTTTATAAACTCTTTAGGGTGAGATACATGCTAAAACATCTATTTACGAACAATTAATTGCAAAATTATATGCCTTCATGAATATATTATTTCTTGTGTCTAAGTCCCTTCATGCCATAAGTCCCCCCACATCATGGACCATTAATCACTTGTGTGTGAACGCGAATATTATGGATAGACCTATCGGGATTGACGAATCCCGTTTGTGTTAGTCAGATAGGTAACCAAACGCACTATATTTGTAACTCTAGGTATATGGCAATTACCTACACGGGCCCATTATCATCATACATATCATTATTGATATATATTGTCAGTTTTGAGTGCCATGAGCTTAGATGCAATAATATCTATTTATATGATGATTGTATTCGTTGCAACTATTACTATAAACTCTATGGATTTCACTGCTTTTCTTATTAAAAACCCTGTGAACTTTACTCAACATTATTGTTGATGTTTTTCGCATGTTATCTCAGGTATATTGCTCGGAGGGAAGCCGCACGGATATGTACTCAGAGACTCTAATTTTTTTTACACATTTGACAAAACATAATTTCTTTGAAAACATTATGTATTGTTAAACTTGTTAGGACCTCTTTTGTAAACTCTGATTTTATATTATATCGAATGTGTAATTTTTAAAAACGTCTCTTTTGAGGTCGTTTTATGTGACTTGTACCTTGTTCCTTGACGTCGCACCCCAATGTTACCCTTTCCGCTGCTGTCAGATTTTAGGGGTGTGACAGAATGGTATCAGAGCTGAAGTCATATAGAACTGAGTTATTTTCAAAACCTAGATTATTACTACTTTTCAAAATTTAGAGTCTCTCCTCTTGTTTTATCTGATATCCGTGCGCGCGTACTTCCTGGCTGCTTATATTTACTCTCTCGAGCAATACTACTAGTATTATATAGATAATAATTATATGATACTTGACTTTCTTTTCGATCTCTTACGCCTATCTTCAAGAGTATCGCTACTTATTTATATAAGGGTAATTTATATAAATGTTGACTATTTTCGATCACTTATGTCTACCTCAAACAGTAAATTGGGTTAATAGGCTTAATGGGTTGATCATTCTAACAATCTTTCACCAAAAGTACCACACTCACAAGGCATTTGAATCATACATACATGGGCGTAACGACCGAATAGACATGTATAATTCGATCACATCCTCATTCGAGATTAACCAAGGGTTAGGACGAAGAATGATATAGGTTAT
>BQNB010127965.1:0-19354 GCA_026074375.1 Tanacetum coccineum | reverse complement strand
ATGCTTCAGCTCTAAAATTTCCATTGAGAATGGAATAGTTAGAGATGAAGCAATCGTTATTATTAGTAACAAGCTCATGATAGCCAGACAGGGGTGGACCTAGAACACTAAGTCATCAGGTGCACATAAAAAAATTTACGAGTATAAAGGTTGATGATTAGGGATGAGCATGAGGCGGTCTCGGACTGCTTTTAGCTAAAACAAAACCTCAAACCAAAAGTTTGGCTTTAAGTTTTTTAAAACCAAACCCCAAACCAAAAGTTCGGTTTGGTTTTTGGTTTTTGATTTTTTGTGGTTCGGTTTTCGGTTTTTTAATTAGAGGGCCATATATTCTACAAGTTTGAAATCTCTTTCACAAACGGTTACCGCATAAATTTAGACAAAGTTATTTAAAAGAAAAATTACATTACGCGACCAACATCTATCGAGTTCTCGTGAGCCCCCGAGAACCCCCTAGGTCCGCCCCTATAGCCAGATAGACATAAGTGCAAGTAACAATAGGAAGGTATCGACTTGAACCATCATGATAAATATTATTTTATTTTACAATATACTATAACACAAACATTTGACCACTGTTCATCAACAGTGGCCAAATGTTTGACTTGGGCCTTGGGCTCATTTGGCCCGGCCCAAGTGTTTTTTTTTTTTTTTTTTTTTTTGCTTTGGCCCGGCCCAAGTCTTTTTTTTTTTAGTTTAGTCCAACATCCAGCCCAACTTTTTTTTTGGCCTCTATTTTGGTCCGGCCCAAGTAGTTTTTTTTTTTTTTAAGTTTAGTCCAACATCTAGCCCAACTTTTTTTCTCCTTTTTCCGCATGGTTACTTTTCATCGGCCCCAAAAAAAAAATCTTTATAATCCCTCCCACCCCCACTTCTTTCGCTAAAAATAAGAAGGAAAAAAAAATGTACGAGACGTGCTTTTATTTTTAACTATTTACAACTTTCTAGCGGCTTGGGTCAAAAAAATAATGTTATGAGACCGAAAAAATAAATCCGCACAAAATACAATAAGAAAGAAAAAATGCGCCGAACTATTAAAAACAAATGAAAACTATTATCTTTTTAGAGTTTTTGTATGTATCGGTGTATAGTTACTTCTGGTGTGGATTAAGCAGCAAATTAAGAAACCATGCACTTTTATACATTATGTACTAAACAAACAACAGACTTTGATAGTTTGTTTTAAAGACTAATACCTTGAGTATATTTTTAGGAAGAGGTTACAGTAAAGTTGATAGATTTTCTTCAATCTCCACATGGGGCAATTGAAGTCTTGCTTGCTGAAAAGGAACATGTATGTTTTTGTAACTTAAATTTCTTACACTTACTGGAATTGACTAAAGGAACATGTATGTTTTTGTAACTTAAATTTCTTACTGAAATCGACTATATTTGTTGTATATATATTTTTTTTTAAACGACAAAGATGGAATATATATAAAAAAGAGACTATATTTGTTGTATATATTATTTTGGAACTTTATAGTCCAGTGCAAGTGTAGTGTAAGTGTGTAACTATTGGGCTCTGTCATGGAAGTCTGTATTTGTACAGTTGTGTATATATACTGTTGTATAGTTTGAATCAATTATATGTTGCTACCTGGACCTTTTTTCTGAGCTTATTTTTCTTTGTGATTTTGCTTTTCTTAAACGGCTACAAGTGATGATGATGACTGAAAGTGATGATGACGACTGAAACACCAAAAAACAGACAACTCAAAGTCCATAAATCCAATGTAGCATCGACTAAAGAAATATTGGCTGCATAAAGCTAGCAACAACTCTTAAAAGTAAAAGTGTCATTCATATTCCCATTTTAGTCCTTTTCAAATACTTCATTTTCGGCAACAAAAAGCTAAACACCTCTGAAGATAAAGTTAATCCCCGCCGCAACGCGCGGGAGAAAAACCAACTTGTTATGAATAATACCACTATGTATCTCAATGCCAATATTCACAATAGTGGAAATAAACAAGATGCACAAAGCTATGACATTTATAACAAGATCCCATATTTTCATACACGCCGGAGAAGACATGACGTGACCCATACTCGTGCACAAGAAAGCCAGACTCCTGAGCTTGGCTACTTGTTCCACCTCACCTGGCATATCACTCGTGAGATCAGCGACAATTTCATGACAACAGCTAACAGTTCAAGGTATGCACCATTTAGAGTGAAAAACATACAGGGAAACCATTTTTTTTCGATGACCATAATAGAAATCTGCAAACATACAAATGCTGCAATACAATGATGGTATTGTAATATACATGATCATGACACGTGCCCTCAATATTGAGGATTGTTTTGTGCTTTTTCTTCCATCTAGTCCGTAAATTTCTAAAACCATATCTATGTGCAAATACATTTACTTATAGTACACTTCTAACAAACTAATACTAATTAATAGATCTTGTTTTGAAAGAAAATACTAGTGAGTAAACAAAGCCAAACATGTCAAAGTAGTTGCTCCGTTGCAAGTTCATATAATATTTGTGCATATAGGTAATAGTTTAGTTTAATATGATCTTGTTAATATCATAGGCCTTTTATATTTATTTTCATCTTTTTTTATTTAAACCGTTAGCTTTTCCATATGTTATGATCCTATGTAAAAACATTAAGTAGGAGATATCATTTCTACATGTCAAAAAAATTTCAACCACAAAATAATAGTTATCTTCGTACTTGGATATTCTGAAGTTTCCCAACTATCTTCGACGCTATAACAATAATCGAAGCTGCTGAATACTTGCAACAACAAAATATCGAAAAAAAAGAACAATATTTTCCTAACAAAGACCATACCCATAAAAACAAGCATCAGTGCCAATCTTTAGATACATAAAAGTACATCACACCTCACAGCAAAGGAAACATAACCATAGTTCATAGGTTCCTATCCAAATACTCTATCATACCACACAACTCATTTACGAAGCTTTAGAACAAACGTCACCATCACATACCCACCCCTCATTCGCTTTCTCACCCTCCTTCACAGCATCTGCTGACGCAGCATCTTTCCCGTTAGTTTCTTTGAGAGCACAATCAGGATGAAGATCGAAGTTACAGTCTTCACAGTTATAAGCCCAAATCTTCCCCTCTTTATCACACCCATCACATGTATACCCTTGAGAACGAGTAAGAACAAGCTCATGCTCTGGATGCAAATCATGTTTCACTTTGTTAGGCCAGTCCTTCGCCATGTCGGCAAACTTAGCTTCTATCTCAGCCATACGTTCATCAGTAAAAGGGAACGCCTCAGCACCATGAAGCATGATGAGTCCTCTAGTCTCTGTTGTGATTGTCTTTCCTGTTGGCCCTAAAGCTGCCAACAATGGTATGCCGTTGACTTTGAAAAGACGGCTTAGAGACTGTTTCCTTTTGTCACCGAAGGGAAGTGACAGCCATGGCATAGTGGAGTAGTACTCGTCGTATGAAGCTTGGTCTCTGTCACTAGAGATGAAGATCACTTCAAATGCCTCGTGCTTGGTTTTGATCTCATGATATGCTTCAACGAGCTTTGGAGTGAAAGCACGACAAGGGGGACACCAATGTGCGGAAAAGTACAGTAAGATGTGTTTACCGACCAGGTCAGATACAGGAATCTACAAAAATGACTAAGCATCAGCAATAAAACAATAGATAGCGAGTCAAATGTCTTTGGCAATGGACGCGGGTCACATTTGGAACGCGTCACCAATATAGGCTGGGTTGGGTTCTTATAAACAATTTAACATTATTCTTAATGAATGTGTAACCATGATTTCAGAAACAATTTTTAAATAAAAGCATTGAATCAGACTTTCGGCAGTTTTCAACCCATCTGACTGGTTTTGTAATCTGTATACCCCAAATTGAACCATTTATATGTAAATGGGTAGAAATTGCCACCTCTTTTAGAATAAATCATTTTTTCTATACAAATAAGCATATTTAGAGTAAATTAATAGCATACCTTCGCTCCATCTTTCCCGAGTACAAAATCAAGATCTCCTGAAACCAACACCGACTCCAGAGTTTGTGCTTCCTGTTTGGCCTTTTCTATCTTTTCTAGCTCAGCGAACTTATCAGGTGTAAATGGGTACGCAATAACACCGTGTTCTTCAACAGCATCAGCAACATTGGGATGAAGAGTTTTACCATCTGGACCAATAACAACTAAAGTAGGAAGGGTCGAGAGCTCAAAATACCGAACTAGCTTCTCACATTTTTTGTCCTTGAAAGGAAGTGACAACCAAGGGAGACCACTAAACTCTTTGTTAAAAGATTCTTCGTTGTCATCAAGGGGAATCATAACAATTTCAAAGTTCTCTTCCTTCGCCTTTAACTCGTTGTATACTTTGACAAGTGTACCAGTGAAATCAGAGGATTTCTTGTATGTAGACAGCATAAAATATAGACCGACTGTCTTCCCTTCAAGGTCGGTAACAAACACCTAATATAAACGTAAAGAAACATGTGTTAATTAGATAACAGAATAATATGAAACATCATTGCACAAAAGAAAGGGAAAATATAAAGTTTGGATCTGCTTATTTTGAGCAGAAGTAGATAAGCATACGCTATTTTGAACTATCCAAACACTCCAAATTGCTTATCTACTACAGAAAACAAACATATAAAGAGATAAAAATAAGTAATACCAAACACCCCTTTTAGACTCACCTTATCGCCATTAGCTGTGATGACATAGTTACGGGATGGAGATTCAAGAATGGTCCTCAAAGACTGATTCTTCCTCGCTTCTTCCTCCTGATCTTTAATCTCTTTAACACGTTCTGGAGTAAACGGGTACCCTTCTGATCCATATTCTCCAATGATCATGACCCCAGTATCAGTCAAAACTTTCCCACTTTCATCAAGGAATACAAGATGAGGTATTCCGCTAACCTTGAAACAACCATCTAAAGCATCTCGGGTTTTGGTATCAGAGAATGGAACAGCAAGCCAAGGCATCTTGGAGAAATAGCCATTAAAGGACTCCTCATCTTCATCAGCTGAGACGAATACAATCTCGAAGTCACCTTTGTCAGCAAGTTCATTGTACACATCTATCAGATTCGGTGTGAACCTTTGACACGGTGGGCACCACGATGCAGAGAAATATAGGCCCACCTTTTTTCCATTCAAGGTGCTAACTGCAACCTGTCAAAATTTGGCAAGAGAACAGCCTTTTATGAGCCGAAAGATGTCACTATATCTACTAAAACTTAATGAGGTTAATATGAAAATAGCAGAACGCAATAACTAAGCTACGACAGACAAGCAATGAGGAAATAAGTTGTATTATTATAGGAATATGAACCAAAAAAGAGGTTTCAAAAGTATGCCAACACAAATATACATGAACACCAAAATTCTTCTGCAATTGGTGCAAACACGGAAGAAAAATCAGTCAGGCAATGTGCTTTCAATAAAAAAGCTTCTTACTTCTCGTGTATTCAATTCATTCAGATTAACAACCATATTTTCTGAATAAAATCAAATCAAAACCCACGTAAAGCTCGCAAAGAAACTGACAACTTGCATTCTCTTTTTATCTGTGAATTCACTTTTTCTACTAGCTAGACTTTTCAAATCAATTTATATTTTGGTAAACTGTCACCCAATCGGTAAAAAAGCCAAATACACTCTACTTTGGAACAACACTTTCCTGATTCACCTCCATCTCTCGGTCTCTATCAACATTCATAAAATCCAATAATATTTTTTTTGTCATAATGTCTCTTATTATGATACCTCCCCCTTTTGTTTTAACTCTTAATTTTCACTTCAGTATCCCCAACCTTGATGCTTTTTTCTCTGATTATTTATTTTCATTTCGTGCTACATTTTTTATGAGAGAACTTTACCTCTAAATTTCAAATGAACTTTAGAGGATCCTTACTCCTCTTTTTATACTCACACTAATAGCTTAACTCTAGAACTCCAAATAAGGTCTCGATTTCAGTGCAAATAATCCCCTAAAAATCAAGCAGTACAAATACATAACAAATCTATCACAGCAACTAATACAGTAGTACTAAATGAATAAATCACTTTCTATTCAAACTTATCTGATTTCAAATATCAAATCTGCACTAATTTGCAAATTTAAAAAAGCACTTTCAAATTTCACGGCTCTTTCAAGCTTAGCAGATTCACTATAAATCAAACAATTTCATCAGCACTGATAATCAATCCTGTATATTTAACGCGTCAATCAACTCATCATCATAAGCACGTAACTAATACAATCACATGTTCGTGACCTAACCATCACCCAAACAATTTACCACAATTAATACTCTAGCCACATCCATTTAAACAACCTAATTCATCACACAGTCAACTAATCACTCGAAAGCTCAAAACCTCACTGAATAATCATCAAAATCATAGGTTATTCATTTACTTCAATTACTAATCAACATAATGCATTTCTAACTCTTCAACCTATACATATATAATGCATATATCAACTTAGGTTATGTTTGTTTTTTCTAACATTTACTTCCACGGAAGAAGAGGTGGATCTAAAGTAGTTATGAAGCAAGAAGTGACGAGACGTAAAATTGAAGTGTGAAAAGGTCATTTGTGAGTTTTAACTTTTAAGTCTAAAAATAATCAAACAATAACATCTGCTAAAAAAGACATTAGTTAATTAGTTAAAAGTAAAACTGTCATTCTGCTAAATAGTACAATCGCCGTCCCAAAATTATTGTCCACCGACAAAAAAACACATTTTAAAAATAACATCATCATTACCGTTTTCCCTTTCTTAACCTTTTACAGAACGACCGTTTTACCCTTAACCAATTAATTTAAAACTTTTTTAAAGTTTGTAATAATAACCTCAAGTGACGGTAATATGATAAACTTTGAGGGTGTTTGTTTTGGCTTATATGTGGGCTTATGAGATTATTTGATTTCGGCTTATATAACATAAGCTTCAATTATTCGGTTTATTTTAAGACTTGTGGGCTTATATAAGTTTATTACGATATGATAAACTTATATAAGCCCATAAGTCTCAATATAAGCCAAAAAATTGAAGCTTATGTTATATAAGCCGAAATTAAATAAGCTCATAAGCTCACATATAAGCCGAAACAAACACCCCCTTAATCTAAATTCCTTATCTCTATTTTTAGAAGTGAACAATTAATTTGGGATTTTAAAAAAAACGTGGACAATAATTTTGGAACCGAGTGAGTAAGTAACATGAACGCACTAATAATTATGTTTTTGGGACAATTATTTTGGGACGAAAGTAGTAATAAATATAACAAAATGCATTTCTTCACGACCAATTTCATCCATCAACTTATCAGCGTGCTTGATAACTTAACCATATGACAGTTAACACTCTAATTTGTTGATAATAAAACGATCATATAATCTAATAACAGTTAGTAAATATATAACTGAAGTGAAAAAAACAGGTATACCTGATCACCGTTGTTGCGAATGAGGTGGTTTCGTTCAGGAGATGAAAGAAGTGACTGGACATCGTGAACATCAACATTTTCCGCCATTGTTTGTTATGTTTGTTAGTATTAGATTATGCCAAAGAAAGAAATGTGCTGGGGGGTTTTTATACGCGATTTCAGGCGGTTCTAGAAACTCGTCTTGTGTATTTAGCAAGTTATTAACTACTCCGCATCATGTATTTCTTTTTCTTTTTTATTTGTTTTTCTAACTTGTGTTAACACGTTTGTTTAATATTGCTTATTGAAAATACATTATACGTTTTAAAAACGGATAATAAAATATCAGTTGTTTTCAAACGTGATTTTAAATAAAGGATATTGATTTGCTTTGATTGATTGCTTGATTACAATTGATAATGGTCAACCTATATATAGGATACAAAGAAACCTTCTATATGGGCTCGGGCCAATGGGCCGACTACACAAAATATATAATATAATATATACTCTAATACGCCCCCGCAGTTGGAGCGGGAGATTTGCGGACGCTCAAACTGGATCTGAAATCAGCAAACAACGGGTATGAGAGTCCTTTTGTGAAGATATTTGCGTACTGAAATCGAGAAGGGACATGAAGAACTTGAACATGACCTGCTGCTACTTTGTCACGAAAAAAATGAATGTCAATCTCTATATGTTTGGTGCGCTGATGTTGTACAGGGTTTGCAGACATGTATACAACACTGACATTATCACAGTAGACCAAGGTCGCTGTGAAAAGTGGGGTATGAAGCTCACGAAGGAGGTTGCGAATCCAAGATGTCTCAGCTACAGCATTCGCAACCCCGCGGTATTCAGCCTCAGCACTAGAACGAGACAACGTGTCCTGACGTTTGGAGGACCACGTCAGGAGGTTGTCACCAAGAAAAACACAGTATCCAGAAGTAGATCGGCGCGTAGCCGGACAACCTGCCCAGTCAGCATCAGAGTATGCAATAAGCTGTGATGTAGTAGACCGAAATAGCTGTAATCCAAGATCAGTGGTTCCTCGAAGATAACGAAGAACACGTTTCATAGCATTAAGGTGTGGCTCTCGAGGATCATGCATGTAAAGACATAACTGTTGAACTGCATATGACAAATCCGGCCAGGTATAAAAGTGAAGGTACATTGATGTGATCCGACTCAAGACTGCGATATAAAGTAGGATCACGTGACCGGTGATCCTTCAGGTCCAAGCTTCTTCTCGGTGTCAATTGGGTGTCCTGACATGGCTTACAATTAGCATCTGTCGCTTGCTCTAGAAATCTCGGTGATATTTTGTCTTGAGAATAAGAAATATGCCAGAGGTAGTACCGCGTGGAGATATACCAAGACAATAGTTTAAGTGGGCCAATAGGTCTGTCATTGGCAAACCTTCGCATGTCAGTAAACAGATGCTACGTTGCGGGAGTGAAGTAGAGGAAGCTTTTAAGAATGATCTCAACCACGTATAGTAGTAAGTAAGTTGTGTCCTGGCACCTTGTGAATGATGAAAGAGTTGACGTCGTTTTTACTATGATAGAAACGGCTGGAAACATAGCTAGAAAATCATTGAACAACCCAAGCTCGGGGGCCTGCTTTAAGGCCATAAAGCGACTTTTGCAGAAGGCAAACATAATCAGAATGAGCTGAAATCAGTTTATTCACTGATGGCAGGTGCAAGTAACGGTTCTTTAAGATGGTCGTTGAAGTAATGCATTCTTTTCATGTTAACTGTAGAATAGGCCATTGTCAGACACTGCTAAGGCTAAGAAAGTCCGTAATATGGTAGAGGTATGGAAACTGGGCTTAAATATTATCATCGTAGTCAGATGCCTTGTTGTAGACTCACTGACATTTGAACTAGTCGAGCTTTATGTTAACGATTTAAGGACCGTCCGCTATTATATTGGTGTTTGTACAACCACATAGGAGCGGGGACATGTTTACCTTTGTATGGGGTAGGAAACAAGTACTTAACCATGTGTTATTGTCAATGAGAGCTTTATATTTGTCACATATAGCTTGTTTCCAGTTAGTATCTCGAAGGGCATAGAAAGGAGACTTAGTGATAGAGGAGGAGGTAGTAACATGTAAGTTGCATTTGGGGTTAGCTTTCATAATCCCGACTTTAGAGCATGTAACCATAGGGTGTTGCGAAGTAGGTGGTGGTGGTGGTGGTGGTGGGGTGGTTGGTAGTGTCGGTGTTGTTTGTGGTGATGGTGATGATAGAGGAGTTGGAGGTGTTGATTGTGGATTTGTTTGTGGATTTGTTTGTGGAGTTATTTGTGGTGGTGTTTGTTGAGGAGAAGTAGGTGTGGTAAGTAGACGAAGTGCAATGGGGGAGGTGTCGAGATTATCATCTAGGAATTGGTATGAGGGAGGTTTAGTTGGAGTCATGAAGCCGAAGGGAAAGACAGTTTTGTCAAATGTAACATGACGAGAAATGATGATTTTGTTTTTGTTTATTGTCCAACGGCATCGATATCCGCGAGTTATAAAGGGTACCGAGAAAGTATAGATGTGGTTGTTGTAGTTCGAGGGCAAGTTTTTGAGGGTGGAAAAGGTGTAGGATACAAAGGCATGCAAAATCGCGAAGAGTGATTGTAAGAGGTTGGTTTGCTAAATATATGTTTGTGTGAAGGTTGCCCTAGTTGGATAGAGATGGAGGGGAGGATATTAAGTAAGTAAGCGGCAGTGAGTGACCCAATACTCGAGAGGAAGACGGACTTGAAAGAGGAGAGAACGTACTACGTTATTGATAGTACGAATCATGCGTTCAGATTAGCATTTTGTTTAGATTGTACGCGGCATTGTCTATGAGAAAAATTGAATTCCTTTAGTTGGCAAATACAATTCATGGAGAGTGTTGTTGTTAAATTCTCCACCATGATCACATTGAAAAGCTTTAATTTCACGGTTGAATTGGGTTTTTCTATGAAGTGGGTAGACCCACAAAATATGTTAATAGTGATCTAAGAACTATGACATAGTATTTATATCCCTTATGCTTGAAGACCAGTAGATGTTCAAAGGGTCTGAGTGAATAATGTCAAAGGGAGATGTGACATAGAGTAGATCGTTGAAAGGTAGGGAGTTTTTGTTTGTTTCCCTAACTGGCAGGCACGACACAAGTGTTGAGTGTTTTGTTTATTATAAGACACAAGGCCACGTGATGACAGGGTTTGAATTACATTATCACCGGGGGTAGTGGGACAAGCAGTTGATTTGCCAAAAGGGAAAAATGATTATTAGTAAGTAGGGCAAAGGCTAAGGCGGGCATATGTCAAGGGTATATATCACCCGTGCTGTCACAACGAAGGAGGTTTGGCGGGATATTGATAATCTTGTACAGTGAACATTAGGGATCAAAAATCAATGGAGCTTTATTATCAGTGTGTGAATTTTTCGTAGAAACAAGGTTTTTTACAATATATTGGGTGTGACAAGAACTTTTAAGGTGGAGTGGGCGATATGGATTAGGATTTGTAGGTGTCCGACTGTGGGGTGACGGGTATAAATGATCTATTTTCGACAATAACTGAATAAAAATTACGATTAAGAGAAGAGGTTTAAAGGTTACCGGTGTGAGATGAAAGGTGAGAGGTTGCTCCGGTATCCATATACCATTGCTGATCATGAGAAGCCATAAGAAGTTGTTTTTTTTATGAACAGTACATGTGGATGAACAGTACTCGCCGATGAACAGTACCCGTCGATGAACATTTTTTTTGATGGGAAGGAGAGGTAAGGAGCGTGTTATGAGAGAAAAAGAAGAACTTTATCAATGATTTTGCAAGCTTTGTCCAACTGTATGTTAAAGGATATTGATTTGCTTTGATTGATTGTTTGATTACAACTGATAATAGCCAACCTATATATAGGATACAAAGGAACCTTCTAGACTATGGGCTCGGGCCAATGGGCCGACTACACAAAATATACAATATAATATATACTCTAATATTAAAATATGATGTTTGGATTTGATTATGCTACTCCGTATTGCAACAATCAGATAAGCAGTTTTATAGTGTTTACCAAATCAAATTATTAAATAACATGATTTGTAAAATTACTAAAATATACATTGTCATTATGGAACTCCTTAAAAAGACATGCAAGTGTGAGGGGCCATAAGTAATTTAGGGGGTGTTTTGGATTGCTTATGTAAAATAGATTATGCGTTTTGAAAATGTATAATCTATTAATTAGCTTTTACAAAACGTGGTTATGAAATATAGTGTTTGGATTTGATTATGTTGTTTGATATCGCAATAATGAGATAATCAGTTTTTATAGTGTTTGACAAATTTAGTTATTTTGTAACTTAATGCATAAAATTACTAAAAAAGACATTTGCTATTTACAATGAGAGCCCACATGAGAAATAAATCAAGGGCGATATAGATATTATACACAAGTTTTGTGGGCCACATGAGAATTAAATGCAATTATGAAACTTGTGTTTTCAAAAAGTAACTCCCTGCTAGCTTTTATGAAACTGCGTTTAGGGGTAACAAAAACGCAGATAATCAGTTTTGTGGTTCTTTTTGCCAAACATTAATTTTAGATTAATTGTGTTTTCAAAACGCAATAAATAAATAATCTGTTTCAAATCGCAACCCCAAACACCCTCTTACAATAAAACCATTTGTGCGTTTTGTGACAGCAACTCACTCCCCACTTTTTCTAAACGTGGTTTTGAAAGTCTAAAAAAAGTAAATAATCATTTTTGCCTTTAGTCATCCAAACACTCTTTACTAAATTATTTCATTTTTCAAACGTGATAAGCTGATAATCTCCATCATAACGCAATGACAAACACCCTACAATTAGTAAACTTAAATCATCATATTTAGATAGTAATATATTAGTTACAATTTTTTAGCAAATTGGCTATAATTTTGTGCTACAAATTGTGGGTTCCTGTGTGCTTTTTGTGGTTCCTTGAATCATTTCTTATGTATTTTTTTGTGGAGGATTGTAGCCGGTTAGCTAAAAAAATTATACTCCCTCCGTCCCATAATAAGTGTCCAGTTTGACTTTTCAAAGTCAAACTGGCTCATCTTTACTTTAAATATATGTTTTTGTGTTATATAATACTTGATGAAAATTATACCAATGAAAAATACATTTAAAGCCCAATCTATTCATATATTTTGCATTGAGTATTATATAACACACACAAAGATATATAAGGTCAAAGTTGAGCCAGTTTAACTCTAAAAAGTCAAACTGGATACTTATTATGGGACGGAGGTAGTAACTAAGCTATCCCCTATTTAGATATTAGTTTATATTAATAATTTTTTTAACTTTTTTAATTACTATGATTAGTTTTATACGCGATTTTAGGGGTATCTAAAAACTCGTCTTGTTTATGCAAGGTTTTAAACAACCCCCCACACCACCCCACCCACCCCCCCCCCCCGGGGTCATGTATTTCTTTTTCTTTTTTAATTTACATATTCGTCACATTTAGCAATGAGCAGGTGTATTCGTGGCCGGCATCATCACAACTAAATTAGTGCCACATCATATTTTCACTCTATCAATATGATGTAATAAAACAACCAACATCACCACCAAGCATCAACACACACACACACACACAATCAAATCACAAGTTGGTCGATCAAACAACCAACTTCTCTCTTTTTCCATCAACCATCATGTGTAAGGGCGCATGATATTATATTGGCAGATACGTCGTTGCCCTCACCAACGTATGGGTGAGGACCTTATTACCTTAATACACATAGTCTAAAATAAAAATTCAAACTTAAGTGTTACGAAATTTTGAACTGTGTCCACATTTTTAAATGTTTTTATAAGTAGAAAAGTAAATGTGACAAATTAACCTTTACAGTTTTTAAGTGTCGATCAAATTTTAATTTTACACGTTAATAAGGTTTTAAACCCGCGCTTCGCCGTAGAGCGTGGGGGACTAACTCTGAAACAGACCGATAACCCTAACGACTGTTTTCGTAAATTGTTGATGAATTTTTTTACGAAAATAGTCCTTGGATTATCGTTCCGTTGCAAAGTTTGTCTTTAAGGACTAACTTTGCAATGCACTAATAACATCAAGGACTATTTTCGTATATTTTGGTTTTATTATTTTAAAACTTCGTTTTGCGTGTACTTTGGGGGTGGTGTAAGACTGCCCTTGAGTATTTTTTTTTAGAACGGCAATTTTTATAAAAAAAACTAGCAAGATGCTAGACGCTTACAAAGAAATTAGATTAGGGTTTTTAAACCACTCAATCCAAGAAAATTTAATTCTAACTCTAGATCGGATCCATAAAAAAGACCTAGAAACAATGTCATCAAACATCAAAGACTTCGCACGAAAGCCTGGACCGAAAATCGCCTGATTACGCCAATCCTAAATGAACCACCACACAATGTAACAAACACCTTCGAAAACCTTTTTAAGATTATACGGTAATCTAATACTTAGCATCCAGTCGGTCCATTCTTCGTAAGAATTAATCTCCTGGTATCCCAAATCCCCACCACCTCGAGATCTTGGACATGATCTGATTGGATAAATCGCAAGAAAAGAACAAGTGTCTGGACGATTCAACCATACTATTACACATAGGGAAAACTATAGAGCCGATATCCATACCTCTACGAGAAAGATTGAATCTGGTAGGCAAGTAATCATTAGAAACTTTCTAAGCGAGAATGTTGATCTTGATTGGAACCTCTTTAACCCATCGAGTCTTCACATTACCACACGGCAAGAAAGCAAGCATCAATGGATTTCCGAATAGAAAAACGAGACTCCCCGAGCCTCTAAAGACCACGACCTGTGTCTTTTTATCACTTAGAGATGCATATCCTTCAAGAATATCTTTGTAGAGTCGTCATTTAGAATCTGTCGAGCCCTCGCCCATCGACTTTGCTCTAAAAGACCATCTAAGGGATACATTGAAGAAAGTCAAATCAACAATCGAAAGTATAAGCTACCTGAATATCATTTCAATAGACTCAATCATATAAATATCTATTCGCCAAGATTTTAAAGCCACAATCCCCTCCCCCCCTCCACGCGCATTCCCAGAAAGAAATAATAGTACCATCACCACAGTTTCGGTTTAATAAACTTAACAACGTAATACCTTTCAACTTCATGACAGCAACTTCTTGAATAATATTAAGCCAAATAGAGGGGAAAGTAGGTTTCACAGTCTTACCAATATTGCCATGTATCGCAGTGATCACTTTAGCCCACAATGAGTTTTGTTGAGTGATAAATCGCCACACCCATTTAAACAGAAGGCCCCTATTTAAAGCGAATAAACTTGCCACACCAAGACCTCCTGCATCCTTTGAAGCCATCACTTGATTCCAGCTAACCCAACTTGATTTTCGAACTTTATTATCAGCACCATTAAAAAATCTAGCTCAAATGCCCTCCATAGTACGTAACACCGCCATAGGCACTTTATATATAGACATATGAAAGATCGGGGTCGAGCCTAAAACTGATTTAAGAAGGGTTAATCTCCCTCCTATGGATATAGTTTTAAGTTTCCATCTAGATAATCTTGTTACCAAAGTATCTATGACATCATTCCAAGCTTTAACTCTCGACATTCGATCTCCCACAACTGATCCAAGGTATTTAAATGGCATTTTTAACGCCATACAACCAATCTGCCGAATAACCTGCTCAACCCTAGACGCATCCACGACAATCCCCATTAATTTACTCTTCTTCATGTTTATACGGAGGCCCGACGCACTATGAAACACTTTGAGCACACGAACAATCGTATCAATGTTGGATTGATTCCACTGTCCCATAAAAATAGCATTGTCAGCATAAAACAAGTGTGAAACGCTCATCGATGAGTCTAATTTGATTCCCGAAAATAATCCAGCATCCACCACTCTTTGAAACGAGAGATGAAGGCTTTCCATGACTAAAATGAATAAGAAAGGAGATAATGGATCCCCTTGTTTAAGACCCTTGAAAAACTGAAATTCTGGCGTGGGACTACCGTTGATCAAAATCGAACCTCTTGATGATTGAAGACAACTATGGATCCACTTACACCATTTGTCTCCAAACCCGAACTTCTTCGAAATGGTATCGACAAAATCCCACCTAATAGAGTCGTAAGCTTTTTCAAAATCGACTTTAAAGATCATAGATTGTTTTTTCTTTTTCTTGCACCACTGAATCACCTCATTTAAAATAAATGGGCCGTCCAAAATTTGCCTCTCTTTCAGAAAAGCAGATATATAATAAGTATATATAACTTTTTTGGAGTTTTCTAACCATAACCTTATGGTTATTGTCAAGCATTCTTTAATTATAACTATGGAATGTAGGGGTGAGCAAAACGGATCGTCGACCGGACCGGACTGGACTGGACTGGATCGACCGTACCAGACTGAACGTATTTTGGTCTGGTCCTCGGTACATGCTTTTCATTACATTCGGTCTTCGGTCCGATCTTACAAAAAACCCGGCGATTATGTCTTGTAGGACCGGACCGGACCGACCCGGACCAGACCGGACCATTTCGGTTCGGTCATTGGTCTGGCGTTTTGGACCAATTTGGTCCTCGGTTCGGTCCGGTTCGATCTTGACCAGTCCGGTCCGATCCTTGGATCGTGCTCACCCCTAATGGAATGTATTAATTAGTGAGTTAATTACATAAATTATCCTTGTAGTTTACATGCAATTACACCTTTGGTTCTACAAGGCATTTAATTACACCAGTAGTCTTTTGATTGTCTCAATTGAGTTGACCGGTCCTTTAACCAAATTGCCGTCAACTCTGTTATTAAGTCTAGTTACAACGTTAGTCCATAGCTTCGGCACGCGGCAAAGTTAGTCCTTTATACTAACGGCCGTTTATACTTAACTCAAATTTGTTTTTTTTATAAAAAATTATACTCTAATTATCTTTAAAAAATTTAAACGTTTTTATTTTGTTGGTCCCTTTGAATGTGATAATAGCTTATTAAGTTAAACTAATCTCATTCCATGACAACAAAGTGTTTTGTTTTAACTCTAAGGGCCCGTTTGGTTTGTAGATGGGTTTAGAATTTAGATTTGGATTCAAATTTGTATTTGGATTTAGTGAGAGAAAATATATTATAAAATTATTAAAATATATTCTTTTAAACTAAAAATGAAATTTTAAATTAAAAAATCCTAACATTGGCGTTGAAAAAGTAACAATTATGTGGTGAAACTTTTTTTTGCAATAAAGAACAACACTCTTTTTCATAAAACCCACCAAACGGGTGAGATTTTACTATTTAGAAATGAGACCCTTGTGTCAGAACAATTGGAGAATACCAAACAACATTTTTTAACCGTCTATGAGCCCAAACCTCTCAAACCCCACCAACCAAACTAGCCTTAAAGATAACAATAGAAGAACAAGTAAAAGCAAACAATATCAAATAGTATAAATTCTTATTATAATGAATAAAGAATGTATGGCATGCTTTGTTTGAAGAATAGCAAAACAGTTGAATGACAATTTGATGATCTCCTCTTTAACATAAACACAAACCAAAGTAAATGCTTAAGTACAAACTTTCTAACCCTAAACTGAAGCTGGAGGCTTAGTTGTTATATAGTTTGATTCAGTAATTAAATAAGTTTCACATTAATTGCAAGAGATAAATTTACCAAGGTTGCAAAAATCGTGAATCGTTAGCCGGGGCGGTCGACCACCTTGTACTTGTAATCGGTCTAGGCAGAATTAATCGGATTGGGTTTTCTGGCAAAATTTGGGAATTTTCGACAAGTTTTGCGTATTTTCAACGAGTTTTAGGTATTATTGGCAAGATTTTTTTCTAAAAAACATTTTGTAATAGATTTAAACAGTTATTATAAGTGATCATAACAAGTTTGCGGTGAGTTTTAGGTACTTCCGATAAGATTGGAAGGTTTTCGGCAAGTTTGACCACCGTTGATCGACGTTGACCACGATTGACCTATTTGTTTGACCTAGTAACATAAATCGGCAAGGCCGGTGGCCTTGTAGCGCCTAGGCGGCGATTAATCAGCCTTGTAGACCTTTTTTGCAACACTGAAGTTTACTCCCATAATAACTTTTGTTTTATAGCAGGAATTGGGGTTTACAATGGGGTTCCCATTTTCACGTGTCAAGCATTAGATGAGTGGTTCAGATACCATTTAAAGTTGTCATACTAGGTACGTGAGAAAAAGTCCTTTTTGGAAAGTATATGTACTTATTTACCAACTTTGAAAGAAGTCATTTCTAAGGAGATATGCTTTATTATTTTTGACTTAAAGCAAATCTAGTTCACGCCATATAAACCTTATAGAAGAGAAACAGCTTGTATCAGGTTTTAAGATGAGATCAACATCGTCCAGCTTGGCATTGCCACCCAAACTGAACTGAAACTCTTTTTTAAGTCTTGTTCATCAGTCACTGAATCGCTGCAAAAACTGAAGTGAATACATCTTTGGTCTTCTAAGTACTCTAGAAGAGTTGATGTTGAACTGTCTACAGCGAGACGTTTTGACTTAGGTTATTTTATCTTCAAATCTACTTGAGAGACTGAAGGGTGTTGAACTGACACAACAATCTCCCCTTATTTAGATATACAAATAGCCTAAGTTAAATCAGATGTAAGTGATGCGCCGGATTGCGACGTCGAAATTTTACAATCCTCTTAAGCAGAGTACCTAATCGTTGTGGTGTAGTTTAGACAAGACTCGGGGGGATTGATCGTTTTTTAGGGAATGATGAGGTAGGCTTGAAAAGTATGTCATTAAGGTTTAAAGGTTGAAGGAAAAATATTTTTGGTTATGAATAAAATTATTTAAATAAAAAAATAGGTACGAAGAATGAGAGGAAGTTGGTCAAAACATGTGAAAGGTGAGAGAGTGTGAGAGGAAAGGAAATGAATAGATGATAAAATTAAGAGGAAATTACACGGATGGTTCCAGAGAATTTATCTAATTGCATTTGTAATGTCTTAATTAATTCCATGCATACCTCAAAAACCAAATACGTAGTACAAAAAATTTCGAGTAAACTGCAAAATCTACTTTTCAAACTTGTTCACTTTGACAATAATCATCTCATAATTGGCGAGTATCATTAATTATTAGAACAAGAATGTTAAATGTATAACAAACATCATCTCTTTCAAAGATTTCATTAGATGATTTTTGCATAAAGTTTGAACAAAAAATATTTGACCATCCCTTCAGGGATATAATAAAATTTTAGACATTTGGCTTGGCAAACATGATATCTTGCCAATATTTTCTGAGAAATTTAGACGCTTAACGGAAAAACAAATATACCAGAAGGTTGGTTTCTGCTTTTTTTCCTCCAACTATAAATCCGTAAAAACCATATGTATCTATAGTTCTAAATTCTTATGAGTAATGGGTTATCCATGAGTTTCTTATAATTACATACGAATACATTACATACTTAACTAAAGGCATGTTTGGTACAAGGAGTTCAAGATAAAGAAATGAAAATGATTTGATTTCCCTTGTTTGGTTGGTAGAGAAAGAAAAATTGTGGAGATTTGATAACTTTGAAGAGTTGGGTTTTTGTAATTTGTGTGGAAACCATTTCCATCATAATTGATGTGGAAATCATTTCTCACTTGTGAGAATTCATTTGAGCCACAAAACAAAAGAGATTTATTTACGTTTTATTTACTTACTATTTATTGTTATTATTTATTGTTATTATAAATATTAAAATAATAATTATTATTATTATTTATTTATTAATTTTTTTATTATTATTAATTATTATTGTAATTTTTTATTAATTAATATTATTATTATTATTATTTTTTATTATTACTATTATTATTTTACTGTTTATTATTATATAATAATATTTTATTATTTGTTAATATTAATATTATTATTT
>BQNB010127964.1:0-19354 GCA_026074375.1 Tanacetum coccineum | reverse complement strand
ATTAATTATCAAGAAAAATCATAAAAAGAGAAAGATCTTAGAAAATGGGAAGTCGGGTGTTTTATAACTTGTGATCTCTTATCTATCTCAACAAAAATCTTTACTACTTTTCAAAGGTTTAGATTGGGGAAGATTCAAGGTATTTGGTTATAAGGCATGTGATATTGCGTGAGGACACACAATCATTTAGTTTGGGGAATTTTGATAAGTGTAAAATACACATATCCGTTTATACCTAAAAATAACCCAATTAAACCCTAAACAAACCAAAAATGGCAAAAATATGCTTGTATTTGTGTTTTGTGTGTGAAGGTATGGATAAATAAAAATCACAAGAAAACAGTAAAAAAAAAACGAGCAAGTACGGACACGAGAATCAGAAGAGTACAAAAGCCAGAAGCAAAGCCAGGAAAGTCAAGCCTCAGTCAAATCCAGTCAATCTATGGTCAATAAAAGTCAACAAAGCCCATCTTCCTTTTATAACATCTATAAGGGCTAGTTTTGAAAGTTATTTATAACTAAAAAGAGAGGAAAGAAAGAGAAGGACCACTTGTGCAAACTCCCCAAACTCCAACAGTTTTAACTGTCGAAATAAGGGCGCCAAAGGTGTTACTATTCACCTTTCTTCCCCGTTTCACCATCCAGGGTAAATCAAAGGGGTTTTCCAAATTAAAGGGTGCTTAGGTCAATTCATGAGCTCTCTAACACAAATGAAGGGACAAATCAGTCTTTATCAAAGGATTACTTAACCTCCCCTCAAGAAGAGCCACGTCAACAATGGTGAAAGCACAAATTTATGTGGGTTTTTGTGCTAAAACACTACCAAAAGAAGCACAAACGTCACATCAATGGAATGACACGCTGGCAATCTTCAGGTGTCCACAGTTTGATCAAACGGCCACAATTGATGCTTGAATGATTGAAGAAATGATTGGCCAAGATTGAAAGATTGGAGAGCAGGGCTAGAGATCCTAGAAGCTTCTTTCAGCACCTATAAATAGGCCTCACTTTTCACACACACAGCATCCTCTTTTTATCTTTTTATATCTAGTTTTTTTATTTTAGCTTAAATTCATATTTTTCTTAAATGTAATTTTCCTTTTTCAAGTAATGTAATCAGTTTCTTTAATTAATGAAATTCAGTCTTTAGTGTTTTAAATCTCATTTCTAAGCTCTCATTTAAAGTCATAAGCTCTCTTAATAAGCCAAATTGTCTCAATAAGCTAATAAGCTCGTATTAAGCTCTTTCAGTCTATAAGCTGAAATAGAGCTTATTGAATTCAGTATTAATCTTATCTAAACCTTAAATCAGTTTAATCTTACATGGATCTTATTGGATTAGAGCTTTTGGAAGGGGATCTTAACTTGGAAGAGATCCCAAGGACTTATACCCTAGCTTATTAATAAGCTAGGGAGCTTGTAGCTGCCATTATTGGTTCCTTTTGTTTAGCTAAAGGATCAAGTAAGTTTCTCTTTTCACTCTTCTCTAATTTCAGTTTAAATTGCTTAGATATAGCTTATATGTTTAATATTGCTTATTTGCTTATTCTCTTTGCTTATTAGTGTTTAATTATCTCTATTAGTGCTTATTAGTTATATGTTTTCATCTGTTTTTGCTTAAATAGTTATAGATCACTAGTTACTAATTTCTGTCATAAAAACTCATAAAATCCAAAAATATTAGCTTAATTAGTTAAGATCTTAGAATTTATTGCTATTTCAGTTGTTTTAATCATGATGGTTAAATTGGTTTTAAGCTAGTTTTTAATCTGGTATTCAGTAATTGTTCATGGATTTCTCTTAAAAACTTTCCTCAATCCTGACAAATTGATAAAGGGTGTTGTTTTTAGGTGTGGGTATGGTCAAATCCAAAAATGCACCTAGCATAACTTAACCATCAGTTATACTTGGCGGAGCCCTTTACACTACCAGTACTAACCATAAGTTAGTACTGTTAGCTTTAATTTAGTAGGGATTAAGTTTAGCTTTAGCTTATTAAGAATTTAGTTTTAGTTTTCATTATTTAGCTTATTTCATTGCTTATTTTCAAGAATCAAATTGCATCAGCAGTACTTTCACTTGAAAGTACTACTGAATATTTACACTAGCAGTACTAACCTCAGTTAGTACTGCTGTGTTCTCAGCATAATTTAGATCAGTTATTTTAAGATTTAGCTTATAAAATTCAGTAGGATTTAAGTTTTAATATAGCTTAATACGGTTTAAGTCTTAATTTGCAATTTCTAGCTTATTTACTTAGTTTAATTTAGCTGTCAAAAGTCATAAAAACCTGAAAATTCCAAAAAACAGTAGGAACTTAAGTAGAGTCTAAATTTGTTAATTCAGCTTTTAAGTCTAGATTTTATAGTTTATTTAGATGGATAATAAGTATATTAATAAGTTCTTTAAGTTTCAGAGTCTAGTTTAGCTTATTAAGTTTTTTTAGCTTACTTGGATTTTGTGTTACTTTGCTTATTTTCGGAGTTTGCTTATTTCTTGATCAATTTCAGTAGCATAAGAGTAGTTTAAGCTTTGATTTCTTTGCATTCTTAGATTAAGCACATCATAAGCTCTTTAGGACTTCTTTCCTTTTTCATTTTGATCTAGTTTTGAGTTTTTTATAGCTTATTTTCTAAAATCAAAGGTTAAGCCTTCCTTTCTGAGGTCAGTTTAGAAATAAGCTCTTTAAGAGCTTATTAGTGGATTTCAGCCCTAAGAGTCTTTATTAATCTTGTTCCCACTAGCTTCCTTTACAACTTTCTTTTGTTAAGTTTTTTCATTTTAAGCTCATTTAAAAAAAAAAAAAATTTTTTAGTAAATAAAAATTCGAATGCTTTATGGGACTAGGTTGTTGTCGGGATAGATTCCACTAGGTCGAAAGTTGTAACTTTTTCGATCTTAGTTGTTTTTCAGTTAGTCCCTCCGTTAGTTTGTTAGTTTCCCCGTTAGTTTCTTAGGTTTTTACACCATTAGTCCTTAGTTAAGTTGTTAATTAAGTTTAGTAGTTTTAATTAGTAATTAGGTCTAATTTTTAATTAGTTTAATTAAACTTTTATGAAAGGATAAAAATTAGGGCTTTTATTTTTTAATAATTTTCGGCACTTTTTTCTTGGAGTTTAGTGAATTTTAGTTTATATTTAAGGGTTAAAATTTTAAGTCCAATTTACCTTATAGTTACTTTTACCTTATTTGTTTAATAATTCATTTCAATTTTATTTTCATATCTTTCCAAATCAAATATCTTTGCTTCATTCAAATCAGGATCCGAACGTTAAAACTGTTGGTTTCCAATTGCACGAGTCATTTAGGAGAAAACGACCCGGGGTGATCCATACTTACCCGTTTAATATACATTTTATAATATATAAATATAATTTTTTTGAGAGTGAATTTTTATCAAGGGAACTTGGTAATCTTCTTATTACTCTAGAATTATATTATATTTTGTGATATATCTATAAAGTAATAAAAAACCGCAATCATATTTAACAAGAGTTAGATGCCCCAAAGGGCTAGTGGTATGGGCTTACAGTGGGCTAAAAGACCCGACCCAGTACCATGAGTCATACGCTTACTATTAAACTACGAGCTATGCTATTCTAGACAATACACGAGGTGACCGAGTCTTTTTCTTAAACCTAACAATCTCCCCCTAAGGGAGGTCACCCCTGAAAATACCATTTAAATTCTAGCATTCCCTAATTCGATCTTCTGACTTTTTAGCTTCGTAACTGTTGATTCTTCATCTTTGCCTTTAATTGTACATTATGGTAGTGGTTTCATGAGCTTTGTTCCTAAGGACTACCAATGTGTGATCTTTGAGCTTTCTTTGAGATCATCATCCATAATAAATCTCTTAATCATCCTTGTTGCGGAATATTGCCTTCATGTGATGTGGTGACCTTAGGACCCGCATGCTCACATTTTTTTTGATCATGATATTACTCCTTAGAGTTGCGGAAGCTGTGTTGTAGGTCTTTCAGTTGTCATGATGTCTTTGATTAGAAACATTAAGTATAAGCATGTGGTAGTGAATTGACTCCATTGGAATAAGGTATCTCCATCTCCATCTTTACTTGAACCTGTAATAAAATAGTTAGCAATAAAGCATGTGGCCGAATATGGCTTTGTCATTCACCCGAGTCTGGTTGGATTAACCTCCGGATCCGTGAGGACCGACCTGTGATCAGGTAGATTCATCTTAAGACGAAACTCCTTGACAGGATTTCCAATATAACTATCGGATCATCAAATGTAAATCCATCAGAGTTACCGTATTGCCTGTTCTCTTTATCGGAACGTCTCAAAGCAGACAGCACGACAAGAGTGAATCGGTTAGTTACTATCTTACCGATTAGAGATAAAAATTGATTTGAAAATCAATCGACACGACACTTGAGAAAGTATTTTTGTGTCACATCGAGAGTGTTTGATAGCACAAAATCAAATTTCGTCAGAAATACATTTGTTTTGAAAGATATACACAGTCAATGTGCTATAAAATCAGCCGTTTGAGCCACATCAAAATTTTTCAAAAGCATTTCTCATTCACTTGCCTGAACAAGTTGATTCAAAGAATTCGCCCCAACTTTTGCTATTCCATTGGTTACAGTTTAATCCATATTGGAATCTCACAATGGAAGTAAATATCACCTACCAGATAGCTTGTTTTATGTGGCTCTAGAAGGATTTCCATCTTCATTGTGAATAAATTTTGGTATCACTCTTGATGTTTTGGCAATACCACGAGGATAATTGGCGAAGAACATCTTAAGATCTTTACTTGTAGTCACAGTTGGAAAAACAAGCACAATTGTATTTGTATTCCTAACAAATTTTTGGTTGGTGTTAATAGAGTTCTGGCAATGCAGTGCAGTCTAGACGCTAGGACAGAGATAGTGAACTTTTGGTTTTTAGTAGTCGAAAAGGCGGATGCGGACTGCCCCTTTTTTCGATATCATCTAAAATCGGAGAAAGAGACGATAGAAATTGTATTGTCTCCGTGAGAATGTGAAAAAAGAATCCCCATTGAGGATCTTGAGTGGCTAGGAGGGTGTGCAGCGTATCAATGGTTCCATGAAATACTTGTCTTCAAGTTCAGCAATCAAACTAATGATTCTGACAGCATATGAGTGGACCGGTATCTGCTAAAAGTATAGTTAGAGGGCTACTTTATGTTTCACGCCTTTTATCTTAAACAATTCTTTGTTTCATTCTTCAACCCCTTCAGTGCTACCGAGACTTTCATTACTAGTACCAATTGTTTGGGTAAGTTTTCAGAACTAGCACCATCTCAGTCCGCACTATTCCCTTATTATTACATTACTCCTTTTACAATCATACCTAAGGACTTCCCCCCCACCCCCCCCCCCCCCACCACCCCCCCCCCCCCCCCCCCCCCCCCCCCCCCCCCCCTACCCCCCCCCCCCCCCCCCGGGTGTGTGTGTGTGTGTGTGCCAACCCCCCCAAGCACAAAAAACCAAAGGGGGGGGGGGAAAAAAAAAAAAAAAAAGTAAGTTAGTTGTGTGGAAATGGGTGTGAAATAAGAAGGGATAGGTTCTGTTAATTTAATTTAAATCCGTATAACTCCGATTATTAATTTACAGGTCGGTATTAGGTGTTTCCACAATTGCCATACATTAACCAGTCCTCCCCCTCTATATGTCATCGATATATTACGAAAGGAGTTTAGCACAATATAGAGAGCCTACACTTGAGTTTTAAAATATCATGTTTTTTATCAGATTTTTTCAAAATAAATCACATTTTTCTCCTTCTCCCCCAAGCAAAAATTTCTAATCCGTTGAGATTTTGGGTCTCAATTGATTTAAGTTAGGAAAATTTGGGAGAAAGTGTGTCAGGTTTATACAAGCCGATTATGGAACATATGACTACTTAATATACAAGCCTAAGATACAGTTTAATCACTACATTAGAATGTACATATTACAACCACATATAAGAAAACTACCCCCGTGCAGGTCTCGGTTTCTCTGTCAGCAGTCGTAAGTCGTCCATCACTTATCGCGTACCACCAAGAGAAGAGAGGCTTTCCAGAATATGCCGGGAAGATAGGCGGGTGTCGCTAGGTGTCTTGAGGACAACTATTCATAGTATTCTTTGATAGTTGATATACGACTGTACCCTAATATAAGCTTGCGATGGTTTCTCATGTGCGAGCTTTCTTTCTCATTCTCTTTCAGCCAAATTCTCTCAGGATGTCACGAGGATCTCTAATACCTAGGCAGCCGCGAATTCATCCTGTTGACCCTGAATTCCTTGACTCTGTAATCCAACGCTTCATCAATCTGTTGTAGAGTACCATCACTGAACTTGTGGATTTCATTGAACCTCATGATCATCTGAACCCCATATTTGTCCCTAAATGTGACGGCCCTTGGAGAGTCAATTACTGTGAAGTCATGCTTGTACTCAAAGCCCTTGGCATCCCATCGAGGTTTGGTAAGGTTTAACTACGTCTGGTAGCTCTCAATCCCCAGCTGGAAGTCTTCTACGTGTTGTCTGATAACCAAGTTTCTGGTCCATAAGTTGACAGCAGTAGTGAGAATCTTTTTGTCTTCGGGTGAGAGATGGTTCAAGTGACCTTGAAGATTCAACAAGTACAGATCTTCAAAGTCACTAGGGTACAGATATTTGAAGTCCCTTTCCGCGATGACATATTCTTTGAGATCAGCTCGACGAAGGACAATCTTCTTCATGTAATTGTACCCATACATTGGGAAGACTTCAATTCTGACGACACTTAAGATACGCATATGGGTCCGTACAGCCCTGCAATCACCTTCAGATGTGTGTCGATCAATGTAGAACCGTTGTCTTTGAAACCACCAGTGAGATATACCATACATCGCAGCGACGTCATACTTGCATTCTTCTTCAATCCATATCTGATCCGGTACCATTTGCTCTAAGCCGACATCAGGATAATATGCAGCCTCATCTTTGGGAGAATTGAAATGCAGCTGCCCATCTTACAATCGTACCATAATTTCCAAAGTCTTTGTTGAAGAAGAAGTCCGGTTGTATTGTGACATGACCCGGATTACCACCCAGTGGTAGTGGTTTGTTGACATTGTACCTGAGGATTGCATCGTCCACTTGATCGGTGAGAAGTTTGGGCATTTGTTTCCCCCCCCCTTCCATTTGGAATTGGAGATGAACTACGTCGGGATGAAAGACTTTGACAATTTCATATGCAGGGCCTTCCAGGTTTTTTTGAGTAAGTTCAGAGATTCCTTTCTTTTTGCAGTACCAGTCTATGAATGTTGCCATATCACCGATCTGAGCAAGTAGTGAGTTCTCTGGTGGAGGTGTATAGGTAGACTTCAGAGCAGAGGCCCAGTTGTTCGTTGGGACGGTCAGGGCAGATGATGGAATGGACCAGGCAGGTTCAGGTGTAGCAGGTCTGTCTTCAGTGAGAGGCTTCCACCAACTCTGCCTCAAGTTTACAGTAGGAATATGATCATGTCCAATGTCTTCCCCACTAGATGAGTATGCTTGTTCGTCCGTAGTCGTATCGTCATCCATATGAATTCTTCATGAAATTGGTGAGACCGACCTTAATTTGGTGTCGGTCTCTTCAAGCCGTATAATTCCGCGGAAGCAGCTGTCTTTGAGAGCTTGGGCACGGTGCTTGTAATACTAACCACCTGATTTGTTGGATGGAGGTGGATGAGGAGGTGGTGATGAGACGACCCCAGAAATGCCATAGGCTCCTAAGTTTCCAGAGACTGCTGGTGGTGGAGGATGAGGTGGAGAGCCAGGTGGTGTTTTAGGTGAGCCTTGTCTCTTTTTCTTCTTTTTCCTTGCTTCAGCCAAGTCAGACAGGAGCTGGTCACTGTTATCTCGGGCCATAGACTTCTCCAGAGCCTCGTACAGCATCATGTGATCTTCATGAGTTTGGTAGGATTTGGATTCCCACATTCGGTTGTGAAGAATTTCTTTCATATCAGCTTCTGGCAGGTCTCTGAAGCGTTCCCTGAGTGGTGCTTGCATAGCCCAGTCAACAACATCCGTGACTATTTCATCCACAGCTTTGCTCACTTGATTGGGAATATCTTGATTCTCCAACCTGTACAGTCTGGACCCATGTTTGTCTAATCTTTCCTCCAGGGCTTGGTTCGCATCCACCAAATCCGCGATATGTTGTTCGAGTTCTCCAATGTGCTTTAGTAAGGTGGGATCTGAGGAACCTTGTTGAGGTTGAGGTGGTAGAGGAAGCGTTGTTATTGTTGTTGTTGTTGTTGCAGTTGCGGTTGCGGTGGTTGGTAGTGGCCGATGAACGTTGGGAGAATCGGGTCTAGACACGAGATCAATCACCGGTGATGTCATAGGAGGGATAGCAGAGGTGTCTTGATGGATTGTGATGGACACCATTGATTCAGCTTCTGTATCTGCTGTTGTCTTCTCATTATCGGCTTCTGAGGGTTTATCATTAAAGAATTGATCGCCAAAGCTGAAGTCTTTGGCTAAGTGTTGTAGAGAAGACAAAGTCCCTGTAGAGCTGGCAGGCTCCTCGGGAATCACCGGTTCGTCAACCGTCAGCTTAAGATTCTCCTGAACGTTAGGGTATGCAGTGGTGGTGAACTCTTCATCCATTTTCCAAAGGTTGTGGTTGACTTGTGAGCGTCAGTGTCCTCAGCATTTTGTGTTCAAGGTTGGTCCAGCATGAAACCAGGAGTTGATAGAGGTTAGATTCTGCAACATCATTAGGGTTTGGTTCAGCTTGGCATTTATCTTGTATACCAGGGTCTGGTCCAGCCTGGCCTTTATCTTGATCACCACTCTTGACTACGGGAGGCATTTCCTCATCTGATTCCGTGTCACTTTCAGTCAAGCCTAGTTCAACATACAGAGATGAGGATTCGTCATGACCCGAGGGTTCAGTTGGTGCGGAAGTACGTCTCTGAAAGAGTATTGTTTCAGCTGGGCTCTTTTCTTTAGATATGAAGATTGAGTAGAACTTGAGCAGCTTGCTCCGCACTGACTTTCTCCTTTCCCTTTCCCTTGACCTCTAGAAGTGGTTGAAACTTTCCAGTGTCAGTTTCCCTGAACACCACAGGAGGAAGAGGACCCCGAGGTGCACCGTGAGCATCCTTCAGACTTTCTTCAATAGCCCTTTGTGTATCAGCCTCTAAGTCACCAAACCCAGGTTCAGTCAATGGAATACCCTCATCAACAAACTCATCGACCAACTACTGAGATCTCTTAAGAGTTTGCTTCTTTACCACCTTCCCAGCTTTGCTTGTTTGGCTGGCGGAGTTGCTTTCAGTGTTTCCAAACCTGCTTTCGTTTCTTCTCCTTAGGCTTGGTTGGTGCTGGTTGAGGTTTCTTGGTTGCTGCTTTAGGTGCTACGGGTTTAGCTTGCTTGGTTACCTTGGGTTTGGTTGATTTTGCAGGTTTTGGTGCAGGAGAGTCAGGATCACTAACTTCTTCACCAGCAAGATATCTTTGATGCTTGGCTACTTTCTCCAGATAAGCATCGTAGTAGTCTGCTCCTCGAATGTCATCAGTGATGAGTTCATTCAGAATAGGCATCCCAAAGACTTCCCTTTTGGTTCCCTTAGCACTGAATTTGAGATATCCCAAAATAGGTTCTTTAGTAGGCAAATGAAGGGGAGACTCTGGTCTTGGATGGAACTTGTGCTTGCGTTGCAGATGAAAGATAATCAGTTTGGTGAACCTTACACACTTGGGATCACAAAAGAGTGGAAATTTTTCTTTCCCAGAGTAGGTTGTGGCCAGATTCTTTTTTTCTTCCTAGAAGTATGGAATGGATTGAGTGAATTCTTCCCAACATCCTTTCCGCATAATCGATATGAGCACGATGGATGATGCCCAAAAATCTTCAACACTGAGCACTTGGCCTCTCAAACCCAGAAGTCTTTCTGTAAGGCACAGATTAATGATTGTCTAGTGCTCTTCCACGGTGAACATGTCATTAGTTACGACAATAGATAAGATGTTTGACGTCTTTTTGGATAACCCAGATCGTGACAAAGTTGATAAGAGTATCCTGAGTTGGAGGCGAAGACAAAGCCTTTGTTGTGTTGGTCTGGCGGATCCTAAAGAGCATCTCTGAGTGTGTCTTTAGTGAGGTTGAACCATTGCTCATCCAGTTGACACTTGTAACCCCCGGTGATTCTGTCATAGCAAATAGTATCCCAGAACTGCTGAATATAGATAGTTGGTATTGTCGAAGAGGCGGTAAACGCTCTGAAGAAGTTGGTTTGCTTCAGAATGTCCACCGCAATCTTGTAGATTGGGTTGCTTTGTGACTTTTCAGCATCCAGATAGCAGTTGCTTTTCCCTATTGGCACCCATCTAATGTGAGGCAAGATTTGTTCATCAGTGCGATTAGGTGGTGCCTGATAAGTGTAAAATACACATATCCGTTTATACCTAAAAATAACTCAAATAAACCCAAAACAGACCAAAAAATGGCAAAAATATGCTTGTATTTGTGTTTTGTGTGTGCAGGTGCGGATAAGTCAAAAATTGCAAGAAAACAATCAAAAACGGGCAAGCACGGACACGAGAATCAGAAGAGTATAAAGCCGAAGCCAAGCCAAAGCCAAATCCCTAGCCATTTCTCCTTTTATATCAACCACAAGGACCAATCTTGCTATTTTCGAAAGTTCTTTAGAACTTAAAAAGAGGAAATGAAAGAGAGGGGCCAAATGTGCTAACTTCCCAAAACTCCAACAGTTTTAACTGTCTAAAAAGGAGCGGGAACCCTTTTACTATTCAACCGTCTCTTCATTCACCCCAAGGTAAAACAAAGGGGCAAATCAATTAGAGGGTGATTAAGTCAATCAAGAGGTCCTACATCACAAATGAAGGACAAATCAGTCTATATCAAGGGATTCATTATCCTTCTCATCAAGAAAGAGCCACGTCAATAATTGTGAAAGCCAAATAATGTGGTTTTTGTTACTAAAAAATACTCACAAAAGAAGCACAAACATCACATCAAGGGAATGACACGCTGGCAATCCTCAGGTGTGCACATCTTGATCTAACGGCCACGATTGAAGCTCAAATGATTGATACGAAATGAATGGCAGAGATTGAAGGATTAGTAGCAAGAAGGATCTAGAAGCTTCAGCTTGGCACTATAAAAAGACCTCACTTCTCACACACACACCATCTAGTTTTTAGTCTTTTTCTTTATCTAATTTTTAGTAATTTAGTCTAGCTTAAATTCGTGTTTTATGTAATTTTCCTTTTTTAAGTAATGTAATCAGCTTCTTTAGTTAAATGAAATTCAGTTTTTAGTGTTTTAAATCTCGTTTTTTAAGCTCTCATTTAAAGTCATAAGCTCTCTTAATAAGTTGTCTCAATAAGCTAATATTAAGCTCTTTCAGTCTATAAGCTGAAATAGAGCTGTTTGAATTCAGTATTAACCTTATCTAAACCTTAAAACAGTTTAATCTTATATGGATCTTATTGAATTTGAGCTTTTGGAAGGGGATCTTACTTTGGAAGAAGACCCTTAAACAAAAAAAAAAAAAGGACTTAAACCTTACTATAATAAGCTAAGGAGCTTGTAGCTGCCTTAATTGGTCCCTTTTGTTTAGCTAAAGGATTAAGTAAGTTTCTCTTTTCATTCTTCTTAAATTTCAGTTTTAAGTTGCTTAGTTTTAGTTTATATGCTTAATATTGCTTATTTGCTTACTCTTTTTGCTTATTAGTGTTTAAATATGTCTTCTAGTGCTTATTAGTTATTTGTCCTAATCTGTTTTTGCTTATATAGTTATAGATCATTAGTTGCTAATTTCTGTCATAAAAACTCATAAAATCCAAAAATATTAGTTTAAATAGTTTAGATCTTAGATTAAGGCTTATTCAGTTGTTTAATCATGATTATTAAGTTTGTTTTAAGCTAGTTTTTATCTGGTATTAGTTTTTGTTCATCAAATTTCTCTTAAAAAGCTTTTCTCAGTCCTATCAAAATGGTAAAGTAGTGATTGGTTTAGTGCAGTCCAAATTGCACTATATAATTAATAAAGCTATACTAACATAAGTGAGTACTGCTGAACCTTCACACTACCATATAACTAAAAAGTTAGTACTGCTTCTCAATTAGTACTAGTTATTATAAATTTTAGCTTATCAAATTTAGTAGTATTAAGTTTAGTTTCTAGTTATAGCTTATTAAAATTTAAGTGTTCATTTTCTAGCTTATTCATTCTTTTAAATCGTGTTACCAAAAGTCAAAATTGCATCAGCAGTACTTTCAAAAGTACTGCTGAATTTTTACACTAGCAGTACTAACCTCAGTTAGTACTGCTGTGTTCTCAGCTTAATTTAGATAAGTAATTTTAGGATTTAGCTTATAAAATTCAGTAGGATTTAAGTTTTCATATAGCTTAATACATTTTAAGTCTTAATTTTCAATTTCTAGCTTATTTCCTTAGTTTAATTTAGCTGTCAAAAGTCATAAAAAACCTGAAAATTCCAAAAACAGTACTTAGAATCTTTAGGATTTAAATTTGTTAATTCAGCTTATAAGTCTAGATTTAATAGCTTAAATAGATGAATTATAAGTAGTTAAAGTTGTCTTTTAAGTTTCAAAGTCTAGTTTAGCTTATTAAGTTCTCTAGCTTATTTGTAGTTTGTGTTTCTTTGCTTATTTCCTGAGTTTGCTTATTTCTTGATAAATTTCAGTAGCATAAAAGTAGTTTAAGCTTTAATTTCTCTTCATTTATAGATTAAGCACATCATAAGCTTTCTAGATAACTTTTCCTTTTTAAAATTAAGCTTAATTTGAGCATTTTATGGCTGTTTAAGTAGAAGTAAGCTCAAAACCACACTTTCTGTAATCAGCTTAGAAATAAGCTCTTCCTGAGCTTATTTGAGATTTTCAGTCCTAGTAGCTTTTATTAATTTTGTTCCGCTTTGCTTATTTTACAACTTTGCTTCTTTGAGTTTTTCATTTTAAGCACTTTTTAAGTTTCACCTTAATTAGGGACTTAGTTTGTTGTCGGGGTAGATTTTTAGGGTAGAGATTGTAACTTTCCAATTTAGTTGTTTACTACGTCAGTACCTCCGTTAGTTAGTAGCTTCACCTGTTAATCCCTTTTTCCTTTTTGCACTATTCGTCCTTAGATTATATTTTAGTTAGTTCAACTTAGTTTTAATTAGTAATTAGGGTTAAGTTTTTCATTAGTTTAATTAAACTTTTATAAAAAGATAAAAATTAGGGCTTTTACTTCTAGAAACCAAATCAAATATCTTTCTCATTCCAAAGCAGGATCCAACCTAAACGTGGTTTTCAATGCACTAGTCATTGTGGGAATAACGACCCGGGTGATCATACTTGCCCGGACTTAATATACGTATTATATATTATATTAATAAATTTTGAGTAGTGAATTTATCAAGGTAACTTGGTAATCCTCTAATTTCTCTTTTAAAGTATTATATTTTATATATTTTACGTGTGTTAAAACTGCATATCAGTGCCACAGCAGGTGCTTGTTCAACCGGAGCATTAACATCAGCCATTATATCTACACAGTCACATTCACAGAACGATGGCATACAATAGGAGATGTTAGATGTGAAGCAGTTGCTCAGAGTTTAATCAATTATGGATTATATCTAGAAAAGGACACATTGATCATATAGAGGTGAAGGTCAATAATTAGAAGTCAACTCTTGAGGCAACGGAAGTTGACTCTTGTAAGAGAAGACTTAACACAATGACTAAACCACAAGACCCAATAACAATTTACAAGCAATGCGAGACAAAACGCAAGGGATACGTTACAATAAGCAAAACGCAAACAGAAAATAACTCCAGGTCCAAAACACAAGGCACCAAAACGCAATGATTATTTTATTAGAAAACTAGTCAAAACACAATAAAGGCAAAACGTAATCACACTAACCGTACTAGGCAAAACATAACAATAAAAATGCAAGCACTATTATATTTAAAATAAGTAAAACGCAACCATTTAAAAAATTTCCGAAATAAGGGTTTTACTATTTAAATATTTTATGTGGTCTTCATATACAAAACTCAGTGACTGCGTTTTGTCCCTGCTTAATATTTAATACTCAAAACGCAATAGCATATCAAAGGACAAAACACAACAAGGATCATACAGACAAACCGCAACAAGGAACATACAGACAAAACGCAATGAAGAATTCTACAAACAAAATGCAACCAAGTTTTCCATATCAAATCGCCAACAACAACAATCAAGCAAAACGCAATGAAGAGCACTTAAGGCAAAACGCAATAACGAACTAAAGTCAACGCACCAAAGTATTAAGGCAAAACGCAACCTATAACATTTGAGCAAAACACAGGCAGGAATTTGTTTCGCAAAATGCAACCAAGAAATTCTAAGCAAACCGCAACCAAGAAATCCTAACCAAAACGCAACCAAGAATGCTTCACAAGCGCATATTCAAACTTACAATCATGGGGTTCAAATACTTAGGCACATCTTACATTACGTTCTGACAATACTCACTAAACTGTAGTTAACACCACCAAAGGGTCACCACACATAACATACTAGCACTATTTTGACTTAAAAAGTCAACCTAAATAAGAAAATCTCAAGGACTATAAATTAGCAATTGGGGAAACTAACACAACATCAACGAGGCATCATTTGTGTATACTAGTGCTATACCAACAATCAAAACACACTTACAAACACTTACCTAGTTTTTGATGATGATTATGTACGAATATCTAGGCACGAAAGCATAAATAGTCACGGATTAGGCAAATCATAATGAGTTGTTGAGTTTTGTGATGAGAGAGATATTTTGAAATTGGTTTGACTGGTTTATGAACGTTTGACCAAGTCAAAACGCAAGGGGTGTTTAATACTTAGGCTACACTTTCATCAATTGGCAGAATTGGCCCCTCCTTTTCTTATTTCTTTTCATTTAAGGTTTAATAGCTACTAAGGGATTGATTAAATTGCATAAGTGGCACAATTGGTCCTTTATATTTTATAAGCCTAGGATACAAATAGCCAATAGCACATAAGACCCTATACTTGCATATAACAGACACATTCAGCCCTTTTTGAGTTAACTCAAGTTTGACTCCCCCTTAAACCATAACCCCGTTAGTTACCAAATCTTTCTCAATTATGTATACAAAGTGTTAAAATGCCCGTTAGATGTCATAAATTTGAACAATACTCTCCCCCTCAATCAATGACCCGTTTTCTATTTAAAGAGCTGTAGTCGTTGATTGAGTGTCAAATTTTTGTGAAATTCAAGTCCGATTGATTTTCAAAAATAAGATTAAACCACCATGTGACATCCAAATAATTTTCTAAAGAAATCAAGACGGAAAATGTATCAGATAAAAGAAGACTTCTCTTCTTAATCAAAAAATAATGCACTGAAGCATACATTAGATCGAGGGTGCACGGATATAAAGTAATCCATGCCCGGGAGAGCTTAATCACCCGTTGGTAGGAACAGCCGTCTTTTTGGCGACAAGCTTTCCTCATTTTGAAAACCGGGTTGCAGTCTGAAATAACTGCAAGCCATTTAGACATGTTTTGAAAAGTTTGAACTTCCGTTCGAGCTTCATTTAAAGGCCCGTGTCATTATTGAATGACATTTCTAGGTTCATAAATGTTATCGATAAACGGAAGACATGTCTTGGAAAAAAAAATTAATGATTAATATGTGGGTTTTATATTTTTGTATTTTCTTTTTAATGATGAATATGTACATATTTACATAGGATACTTGAAGCAAATCTGTTACTTATCCTTATCATCCTGGAGATGTTTGAGTGTCTCTGTCTTCATACTCTTCATGCCAAGCCGCGGGAGAATGAATTCAAATCGTTCTCTGGGCAGTGCCTTAGTGAATATATCCGCCAGTTGATACTCTGTCCTCATGAAATACAACTCAACCACTCCCTTCTCCACTTGTTCTTTGATGAAATGATGTAGGATGTCGATGTGTTTAGACCTGGAGTGCTGGACATTGTTGCAGCATATAGCTATGGCACTCTTGTTGTCACAATACAAAGGGATGTAATTGTATGCGAAGCCATAATCCGATAATTGAGACCGCATCCATAGGATTTAGGCACAGCAACCAGACATCGTGATGTATTCAGCCTCTGTAGACGAGATGGACGTGCTAGTTTGCTTCTTTGATGACCAGCTAACTAACTTATCACCAAGGAACTGAGCACTACCAGATGTGCTTCTTCGAGTGTCTTGACAACCTGCATGATATGCGTCTGCGTATGCTGTTAGTGACATGGCGGTGTCTTTCGGATACCAAAGACCCATATTTATGGTTCCTTGGAGATACCAAAAGACCCGTTTAACTGCTTCAAGGTGCTTTTTAGTAGGCTTAGATTGATATCTAGAACACATGCACACAGCAAAAATAAGGTCAGATCTACTGGCCGTGAGATACATCAGGGATCCAATCATACTGCGATATTAGGTCTGGTCAACAGGGATCCCTGAGAGGTCCTCATCCAGTTTTGTTCGCTCCACCATGGGAGTATCAACAGGGTCACTTTTATAAAGAATCAATTTCTGTTAAAATCTCATTAGCGTATTAAGTTTTGATTTATGAAAATGCTCTAGGATTCTGAGAAATTACTGGAAGCCTAAGAAAAATGATATTTGACCATCATCGACAATTAAATTTAGAGCGCATTCATTAGAAAAACGGTCACAGTCTTGATGTGCGTTGAGGCAAAATGGATACATCAACATATATTTGAAAACATGAAGAGTGTGTTTGCCTGTTTTTCTGAATGAATAAGGTTGGATTCAGACTACACCCTTAGAGAATCCTTGTTCCAGAAGAAACTTCGACAAAGTGTCATACCACGCCCGGGGTGCCTGCTTTAACCCGTAAAGACTTTCCTTCAACGTAACATGATGTGGATGATTCTGGTCAACGAAGCCTTCTTGTTTGGCTCATATAGACTTCTTCTTTAAGCTCGCCATTTAAGAATCCAGTTTTCACGTCCATTTGATAAACTGTTATATTTTTGCTGGCAGCATTGGCAAGAAATATTCTGATAGCTTCAAGTCTGGCGACCGGGGCGAAGGATTCTTCAAAATCAAGACCTTCTTCTTGACGATATCCTTTTGCTACAAGACGTGCCTTGTTTTTCAACACGTCACCATACTCGTCAAGTTTCACCTTATAAATCCACTTGAGAGCAATAATCATTGCACAGTCTGGAGGTGGCACTAATTCCCATACGTCCAGTCGATCAAATTCATGGATTTCATCTTGCATGGCTTGAAACCAGCAGTCTTTAGTAACAGCAGATTTGAAGTTTTTTGGCTTGACTTTGGACAGTACTGAATTGTAGAAGCACCACAGAGCATCTGTAGCAAGCTGTTTCCGAGTGGATACCGGTCGAGAAGGGTTCCCAATAATATTATCAAGAGGATGAGAGTCAGTCCATTTGCAAAGATGTTCATGAGGTTGAGTGGATTGGTTGGGTGTAGTAATAGTGATTATCCCAAAAGATGATGCTTCAGAGTGCGGGTCTGGGGCTAACACATTAACAAATGGTTCATCCTTAATTGCAGCAAATGGATTTACTTCAAAAGAATGCTCAGTTGCAACACCGTTATGTACCAAAGATTATTGATGAGCCGAGGATGATGGTGCATCATGATCAAAGGAGATAGATACTGATGGACCGGTTGGAATGGTCGGGGTTGGAGCTGCAGGGACATGAGGCATCTGATGATCACCCGTTGGAGTCTCAAAATATTCATCAAACATCGATTGAAACAGCATCTCTAAATCTTTATTGTGGGAGGTACATACGGTATAGCAGGAGCAGAATTAGGTACGAGCCCTGAACTTATAGGTCCAGGCATCAAAAGGTTAGGAGCGGGTCCTGAACTGGAGAGTACAGGAGCCGTCTGCTCAGTCAGCTCATTGAATGTAACGTAAATAGTTTCCATTATTTGTAGGGTCCGTTTGTTGTAGATTCTGTAACCCTTCCTGTTTGATGCGTAACCAACAAAGAACCTAATGTCTGCTTTAGCTTTCAATTTGCTAAGATCTTCGCTGTCGTTTGTTGGGTAGCAGAGAGCCCCAAATATATGTAGGAAAGAAAGATCCGGTTTCTTGTCATGCACAAGTTCATATGGGGTTTTATCGTGAAGAGTATGTATGAGGGATCGGTTTTGGGTGTAACAGGCAGTAGCAACAGCTTCTGCCCAAAGAAATAATGGAGCCTTAGAGAAGATCAGCATAGTCCTAGCAGCTTCAACAAGAGTGCGGTTCCGTCGTTCAACAACGCCATTTTGCTGAGGAGTTCTCGGAACGGTCTTCTCGTGGGTAATGCCAACGCTTTCATAGTAATCAGTCAAATCTTTATTAACGAATTTGGTGCCATTATCAGTCCGCACGAACCAGACAGTTTTGTTGAGACCAACTTGAAGTTGTTTTAACAGATTGATTACAAAAGCAGGAGTCTCATCCTTTGATCTCAAAAACTTCACCCATGTAAACCTGGAGTAGTCGTCAACGATAACTAGAATGTATTTCTTCCCGTTAATACTCTGCACTCTCAGCGGTCCGCATAAATCCATGTGAAGGGTGTGTAAAACTTCCATAATGGTGTTAATCGTCTTGGGTTTGTGGGTAGCTTTCCTGCTCTTTCCAAGTTGGCATGCAGAACACAAATGATCCTTTTCAAACTTCAACCGAGGTAAGCCTCTAACAAGATCTTTACGAGCAAGATCATTGAGGGTGCCAAAGTTTAAGTGATTCAGGCGGCGATGCCATAACCAGGATTTGTTCTTAGAGGCTTTAGACAGTAAGAAAATAGGAGAGGACCTCATCATATCTTCAACAGAAATGGTGTATAAGTTCGTGCCACGACTTCCTTTAAGAAGGTCGACACCATCTAAGTCTCGGACGAAACATGTGTGCTTTCTGAAGGCAACTTCAAGATCTGAATCACAAAATTGACCAACAGACTACATAGTATATCCTGGAAATTACACTGTCACCAATGACATAATCCCCATAACCCATAATTGCACCAAAATGGTCGTTTCCGAATCGAACAGTCCCGATAAACTTTTTCACGAAATTCTTGAGCCGTGAGCGATCTCCAGTCATATGTTTTGAGCAGCCTGAGTCCAAATACCAGAGAACGATCTGTACGACCTGCATTTGAACAAAGGCAAAAATGGAGATTTAGATACATTGGATCCCTAATTGCAATTGGGGTCCGGTTGGTTAGTGCATGCAAGATTATATGCTACAGGGGCAATAGTTTCCTATGGATCAGCTGGCATACAGTCACTCTTAAGAGCAGTAGACCTAACTA